>JAMKCH010016532.1:0-24803 GCA_023653785.1 Ophioderma brevispina
TGGTAGCAGCCTGACCAGGGAATCCTCAGCTTCAGTCAGTTTGTCCCAGCTGCAACTTTTGGCAGCCATTGCACATTGGCAGTGACAAATATACGTATCATGAATGATAGTAATTAATATGCAAATATTATGAATGTTCACTAACATTTAACTAGCTATGCTTCATTTTACATTAGAGATTTTGAAATACGAACACATGCCCGTCATTTTAACACCGTAATAAGCTGCCTAATAATGGGTGTTTTGCTAGCCCAGTTTTCCAAACATGGTCCTATCTGTATTTATGTGTATCCATTGGTCACTGATATTGGGGAAAAGAAAATGAGGTGACATTTATTCATTTTCAAGAGACTTGGCAGCTTTTATTAGGCAAAGAAGACGGTTATTAGATTTTAGTAATTTTTAATTAATTTCACACTGGGTTTTATCTTCCCCCTTGACGTGGTTACGAAAAATACAGCTTAGATAGGCATGCCCCACCATCTAAAAGTAATGTCCATCTAAGCTAATGTCACCTCCTGATGTCTTACCTTGGCAACATATGCACGATAATAAAGGAATAGGCCTTCAGGCTGTGCCTCTTCTCCTTTTTATATCATTTGTGCTCACATTCTTACTTGAGCAGCCCTCTTTGGCATCTTGATGAGTACACCTTATAGGTTGCATAGACAAAGATCACATTCATGTGATACCATAAGTAGGGTTGGGCAAATCACCAAAACATTTTTGAAACTAGTGGTTTCTATGGCCAAATTTGCTGTAGAATCCAAAAATGACCTTTATTTTTACATACGATGATGTCTGACGTCACTAAATTACGAAAATTCAAAATGGCCGCCAAAATGATGTGTTTTTCGATTCATCACCTACGTTTTGGGTTGATACCACTTTTAATATGTCAATATATAGGTTTTTTGGGTCAAGAAACTCAAATCTGAACTTTTAAAAATGTTTAACCCTACCTAAAATGAGTTATGTGTGAATTTTGATCATTTTCATAAATTTTTAAAGTAATTATCACCCTGCTTTGCTCAAATTTGAATATTATGTTGTCCTTTCAACCATTTACTGGTAGTATTTTGTTTTTATCCCCCTGGCTTGAAAAGCAGTAGAGGAATTTTGCAATAGTGCGCATGTCCATATGTTGTTCAAGTCCGATTTAAATCAGACTTGGGGTTAAGATGTTAAAGGTCATAGACCAAGGTCTACTGGCTCACTTGTGGTCACTCGCACAAAAACATCTCAACGAATCGCCTGCTTGAAGATCCTTCATTTCATCCTTCAGCTCACACCCGCAGCAACCGCATTTACTCCCTCCTTCCACATCGCCCGATTCAATGCATCCTCGATCCTCAACCCAACCCTCCTACTCTCCTCCTCCACTTGCTTCTTCCAATTCTTCTTTGGACGTCCCCTCCTCCTCAAACCTCCCACCTTGAACTCAAAAGCTCTTCTTAAAACATGCTCGTCATCCTTCCTCAGCACGTGCCCCTACCAACGTACACTATTCGCCTTCGCCAACCGCTTCTTCCAAACCCAACATCTGCATCAAGTCCTTAGTCTTCATCCTATCCATCAACTTCACACCACACATCGCTCTCATCATTGCTCTCTCTGTCCTCCTCAGAACCCCCATCTCATTTTCGCTCAGACACCATGTCTCGCTCCCATACAGCATCACTGATCCGCACAACTCTTATACACCATACACTTCATCTTCAAAGGATATTTTTTCCCTTGCAGCAACTCCCCACATTCCCTAAACTTTACCCACCCATACCTCACTCTATAGCTGTTACAGCCACCTCGCATCCACCACCCCATTAACCCTGTCCCCAGGTATGTGAACTCCTTCACCCATTCCACCTCAACACAACTTTTCCTCCTGTTCCACCATCCCTTGCCAAACACACTCTTCACATTTGTGCATCTCCCATGGACCCATTTCCACATTCCACACACGCAACATGGGTCTACTTTACTCACTGCCACCGCCCTCTCCACCCCGCTCACCAGCACTTTTGTCAAGGTTTACTTTCAGACCCTTATTCTCCAAAACCTTCTGCCATTTCCAAAACTTCTCCCTTAGTCCCTACATTGTCTCACACATTAAAACCGAGTCATCAGCATACAACATCAAACCACCTTTTGCACTGTCCGTCAATCACAATTGCAAAAACCAATGGCTTAAGTACAGAACCTTGATGCACACCCACCTTCACCTCAAACTCTTCAGACAAATCATAACCCACTCTAACTCTTGTCTTTGCTCCTTCATACAAACTCATCACTGCTCTAACCATTGCTTCTGGTATCCCTCTCTTCCTCATCGCCCACTCCATCACTTTCGGTACTCTCTCAAATGCCTTCTCCAAGTCTACAAAACACGTACAGCTTCTTCCCTTTAGCTTGATATTCCTTAAGCAACCTCTTCAGAATAAACACTGCATCTATCAATCCCTTCCTTGGCATAAATCCAAATTCCATCTCATCCACTTCCACTTTCTTCCAAATCCTATTCTCTAGAACCCTCTCATTGCAAACTCACACTCCTATATGTGCCACAACTCATTGCATCCTTTTTCCCTTTAAAAAATGGAACTACCACACTCACTGCCCACTCCTCCAGCATCCCTCCTCCATCTAACACTCTCTGATACAACTCCATTCACACAATCCCTAGATCTCCACTCGCAATAATCATCTCAACACTCACCTCTGAGGAGTCAAATTTGACAATGACATACACTCATTGTTGAAAGCAATCTATGCATGGACTAGCATTTTATTTAGCATTCCGGGCTAAAGGTATGCTCAAATTGTATGATTATTCATATTTTTAGTCTTGTTTATAGTTTAAAAAACAAAATGGTTGAAAGGATAACAAAACACTTATATTTGAGCAAAGCTTGGATAATTACTTACAAAAAATTATGAAAATTGTCAAAATTCACACATAACTCATTTTAGGTAGGGGTAAGCATTTTAAGAAGGTCATATTTCAGTTTCTTGACCCCAAAAACCTATATATAGACATATTAAAAGTGGTATCTACCCAAAAAGTAGGTGATGAGTCGAAAAATACGTCATTTTGGCGGCCATTTTGAATTTTCGTAATTTAGCGACGTCAGACATCATCGTAAGTAAAAATAAAGGTCATTTTTGGATTCTACGGCAAATTTGGCCAGAGAAACCACTAGTTCTAAATCATTTTTCAGAAAAAAGTCAAGATTTGCCCAACCCTACCATAAGTAGATGAACAAGTTTTTAAGCCATCTTGGTTGTGGCTACTTATGAGTTTTGGATACTCTAAATAATGCTTCTGTTATATATTCTCTGTGCCTTAAAACATATGTTTAGACACTCAATTTGTACTTCTAACTTGCCGACTTATCAAGTTATGATACAATCAGAAAATGGCGGCCATTTTGTACGCCATCTTAGTTTAGGATATTTGTGAGTTTTTAAGTCTAAAAATAATGACTTTATTAGAGTCCCTGTGCCTTAAAACATATATATAGACACTTTGTTTGTATTTCCAACTTGTCTGGTTGGAAAGTTATGATAAAAATAGAAAATGGCGGCCATTTTGGACGCCATCTTGGATTTTGGAGAGAGCTCCAGGGGGATTTTTGGGGACTTTTAGTATGTTATTCTACTGATATTCCTGGACCTATCCTGAAAAATTCAGCTTGTTATCAGCTATTTCCAGGTTAAAACTAATGCTCTTGGCCTATATGGTTTGTAGAATCTGCATTTTTACTGGTATCATAATAGTTAGCGCTTCCTGCTCACTGTTTTGTGTATGTGCCTACCGATTGAGGGTACTATTTGTCATTGATTTCATTTATTTATTTTCATAATATACGTCTTCCTGCTCTCAGGATTCCATTGCATTTAGCATTTAATGCGCTACCCTTCCAACCACCCTCATTCTTTGGGCACTTTGGTCGACGGGCACGCTAGGTGCCTTCTCTAAACCCCTTCCGCTTCCACCTGGTTGGTTTTGGAAGTCTTCTGCTCCGCGTCAATTGCCATTGTGTTGCATCATATTCCAACCAGGGTTTCAGGCAGTGCTATCCCTTTCCCCGTTCGGCAATTAGTTCTCTTATCCTCGCCTGCACTGTGCTTGGAGAGATTTGGGGTGGTTGGGGTTTTACATAGCCCCCTCTTGGATTTCTTCTTGATAGACTATCAGCGAGAATATTTTTTATATTAAATTTGACAAGATTAATCATGAGTACGATTGATCAAAATAAAGAGGGATTAAGAATAAAGGGGAGCCCAGAAATAGAAATAAAAAACAGCAATTACGTAGTTAAATTAAACCTCATCTACCGAAGGGGGGTGCCCCCCCCTTCAGTATTTTTCCCCGGCCTTGATACAACCCCCTTTTTTGATGCAATTATTTACTGTATTGGCGAATTGACAATGGTTTTCCGCTCCTTTTAATCCAAAAACAAACTCCACCGGTAGGTAGGGGATCCAGTGGTGGCATATTGAGGGAACCCTACTCAAGTAATCACTAAAAGGTTTGAGACAGTGTTTTGGGGACATTTTCGAGGGTGCTTATATCGCGATATGCACGCATTCAGAAATTTCACGTTGGTGGAAATGGGATTTTTTAGTGGCTGACCACCCGATTTTTCCTTATTTTTTAAATATAGCTTAATGAACTTGTGCAAGATCCACTAATTTGACTAAGGGGTTTAAGAAGTGTTTATGTCAATTTGAGGGTGTTGTTTTCAAAAAGACACCATACAAATCCCACAATAGGTGGAAAAGTGGATTTTAAAGGGAATACTCGATTGTCCTTATTATTTTTACATAGCATTATGCCAACATGCCCAAATCCACAATGGTGACTAAAAGGTTTAGAAAGTGTTTAGGTGAATTTGAGGTTGCTAATTATAGCCACCATACAAAAAATCACCCCCGTTGGTGGAAAGTTGATTTTAAAGGGGAAATAATGATTTTTCCTAGTATTGTTGAAAAAAACAAAGATTACCATGGAAATAAATAATTTTAGAGCACCTAGAGGGGTCCTCTCTGGAGGATGTGGGCTACCTTGGATTATCAGATGTTCATTCATGTTTGTCTAAAACTGTCATTAGCATTAAATCAACGCTTACTGATGACAAATTCGATTGAAAAATCAAATATTAACGAATTTGAGTTGTATCGTGTTAAAAATTTTGTTTGAATTTTTCTGTTCCAATATTGTCCTTATGTGAGGTGTCTTCCAAAAAGGATGTAATTTTCATAAGTTTCCAGAGAAAAAAATGGTGTTTTTTCATACTTTCGGTAAACTTATCATTACTTGTTCCAAAGTTAATAGTAATTGAAGAAAACTGTCAGAAAACCTTGTTTAGTGTCTAGAGTATTTATTTAAGTGCTGTTTATAAAGTGGGTGGGGTATAAAGACACTCAACAAATTCGTTTTAGACCCATCAAATGCAGTTTTTTAAAAAAATATTCAAACTTTGTTGTGATCCCTATTAAAAGGGACGCACCGGCTTTGTCATGCACCTCCCAATTTCTGAAGAAATGGTATCCCTCGGACAAAATTACACTCACTCACCAGCTCATTATCTGTTTAACGTTTGCAAATTTTAAAACCATAATGTATTTACACAGTGGAAATAATGTGTTTACATTATTTCAAACGAACGTATTCTTTTCCAACCTTTTAGAGAGCATTCACCATACAATCATAAGAATTACTAGTTTAAGAAGTTTTTCTATTATAAAGCATGTTTAGAGTAATATCTTCATCATTTCGGAAACAAAGGCCATAATAAAGATATGATCCAACATGGACGTAACCAGCGGGGGGAAGGTGCAACACCAGTCATTGGAGAATGTGTTTTTTGCCCCCTCCCCCATGTTTCTTATGTTCTTGCCCCGGCCTGCCCTGCTCCTCGCCAAACGAAAATGTCTGGTACACACTTGATAAAAAAACGATCTCAAAGGTCAGCCTGACACACTTTTGGTTGAGTAGTTTCTCAAAGATAGCCTTAGAACAATAAGTCAACAAACAGACTTGTCCACGGAGTATGATGTTCTTAAAGGTGTAACAAGAATGTCCACATATCAGTGTCCCCTAAAAAATCGAAAGTAAACTGTTTTGGCCCTAGATGTAAGCTTTCATCAAAATATCCCCATTTGAAAGGATTACGCTGGAAATGGTTCTTTTGGTACAAAAATTGGGAATTTCTACTTTCGTATAGGAGCAATACGAAATTCGGCCGTCATGTTTTACATGGAAATATCACAAATCAAAATTCACCTGTTTGCTCTTATAAGACATTTCTGTAGCCTAACACAATGTAAATATCTTTGAGTGTCTATTCTATATGAATTAACTATTATGACACAATATTTGGGGTGTTTTAACAATCTCGGCGTTGCACCTTTAGGCTCAGTCACACAGCCGATTTATTTGTCTAGAAACCCTCCCGACTGCTCAAGACTGGTGCCGATTTGCCAATTTTCAAAAATCGTGAGCAGTTTTTCTTTTTTTACTGTATTTGGGCAAGGTCTGGGACTGTTCTGTACAATCTTTCTGTATTCTTAAACCTTACCGATTATTTGCTAGAAAAACTGCTTCCAGACTGTTCAAACCTGGTGCCGATTGGCCATTTTAGAAATCGTGAGTAATTTAACTTTTTTCAGGTGTGTTTTAGCCAAGTCTGGGAGTGTCCTGTTACCGTTTTCTGCAGTCTTGTGTGGTCGGAATCACGTGGCGAAATTTGAAACAAAAAAAAAAAAAAACACCACAATTTTTCTTTGCAGCTGTAAAAATATCGTGACGTGTTGTTTGGAATCGGGAAATGTTACAAGAACATGTCACTAACTTGTGCTTCATTTTAAGGTTTGCGACTGGATTGGGAACTGAACAAGTGTCATGCTTGATCCTGTTGATTTTTCTGGGATGCTGCCGCCTACTGCTCGGCGGTTGAGCATCTCTTGTCTTGTAATTAGTTTTATAAGTTTGAACCAGACTGGCCGGCCGATTTTTTGAAAAAAATGTTGGTCTTGTGGTAGTTTTGGGTAGAGGTCGGGTCGCGTCGCGGGTTGTTCCTTCCCACCCACTATTACCTGTACCTTTTCTTGGCGTCAAAAACTCGACGAACAATTCGATGAGCAGTCTTGACAGCGATGTCACAACTGTGCCGTCGTTTTCAAGGTCTGTGACTGATCTGGGACTGAACACTTGGCGTCGCAATTAAACATGCTAATTGATCTTGTTGATTTCCATGATGCTGTCGCCTACTGCTTAGGCGTGGTCAGCATCCCTGTCTCGTTGACGACGGGTAAACTCGCATACAATATCCCGGTCCGGGCATAAACATTGTAAACAAGACGTAGCCGTTTTGAAAAAAAATGCAGGTCTTGTGGTAGGTCGGGGGAGAGAGGTTGGGTCGGGAGCTGTCTCTGTGTGACCGTACCTTTAGCATGGAATCGCCAATGCCCAAATCGAGCCCAATCGTGTCCTATCTCCCCCCCCCACCCTGACATAAGACGAAAACTGGTATTTAGCACAACTGAATGCTATGATTTCAGATTAAAGCCTTGGTGCCCACCATTTATGTGTACTTATCATTCCATCATGAAATACCGATTGGACAGGTCTGTCAGTTGTGCTAAAAAAAAACCAGGTTTTCTCCTTGTCCAGAGTTCAAGGCCACTTGATAAAATAAGGCCATAACATTAAATGACATATACTTTACAGTTTTCCCAGCCATAATTTCCCGTTGGTGGTGGTGGGGGTGGGGCCACTCAGATAGACCCCCTTTTTTCTAACTTTTTTTTGTATACAATGCCCCCGTTTGGTGCTGCTGTCTTAACCTTTTTGCCCATAACCCCCTTCACATTGTGTTCCATAAAGGTTAACACTTTTTAAAAGCAATTTTTACATCTAAATTCAAAATTTGCACACGCTACTCACACATTTTGAACAATTTCATGGCAATTTTGAAACCTGGCATAACCCTTTGCCTATTTGAACTCAGGTTGTTACCACTCATGGCCCCCTTCTTAAAGTTACATACTGAACTACACCCATTCTTATTCAGGCTGTGTAGTGGAATGACCCTTATTTTTGGTACATATTTTACCTGAAAGGACCCCCTGATTGGTCCTTTCACCCCTGATGGGCCGAGACACATACCCGTCCACTCTTCAATAGCAGTGCCCCAGACCTTTTTAGACTGGAAGTCATGACTTGAAATTTTTCATAGCAAATCAAGACTTGTTTGTTTTATCACGTAAAGAGCCGTTCACTAAAGGCCTCTGCCCTCACTTGAAAGACGGACTGGAGTCAAGTACTTATTTGACTTGTCAAATTAGAACGTATAGTTTCTGAAAAGAATTATTAGTGCTACTATTACTCCTACTGATGCTGCCATTGTTACAAAGTTGTTACCATCCATGTGTAAAGGTTTAAGGTGCAAATAATATTCACCCACGTTGGTGCTTTACTTCACTAGCTCTTAAATCAGGTAGTACCCCTTTAATCATTTAGCGGTAGAGGTTTTCAAACATTTTAATAAAAAATCAAACAAATTTAATATCCTGACCTTTAATGTGACATTGACATTTTCTTGAAGATGTGCATACTTGTATCGTATTAAAAAAGCTATGTTTATCATAAAATCGGGTAGTGTCCCTTTAAAACAAGAATTTGACCACTTTCCACCAACTTATCAATTTTGCATGCAGCAGATTTGAACTCAGCACCTTCGAATTGACCTAAAACACCTCTCAGATCTTTTAGTGTATCTTGAGTAGGGTTCAACCTTATTTTGAGCCTTTTAGGCTTGATGGATCCCCTAGTACGGGGTATAGGTAAGATACAGGGTGATCCCAAAGTGATCGATAGGGGGGGGGGGTGGTAACCACCCCCCCTCCGGAAGAGAAGTACCAACATGCCTAACACAACACAGGAACATCACAGACACTTAATTTTGGTACCAATAGATAGCTATGGTCCTCCTCTTTCCATTGATACCATAATGAGTACCAACATGCCTAGCATTACCTCACAATGACGTCATAAAGTTTGCATGTCAGCAAAACTGCCATTTCCATAGACACACACAGTGAAAAATTCAATTTTTCGCCAAAAAGGTTAGGAAAATCGGATTTTCATGCGGTTTTTGACTCTACTTGATGGGAAATGACTAGTTTTATATAATGACATCATTTTAGAGCTATAATATGGTGTTTGAGTCGCTAAAATTGCGAAATATCAATTTTCCACCCTATATTCAGTATTTTCGTACTTTCCTCAACATATGACGTCATGATGACGTCATAACGGGGATGTTAGTACTTATTTTGGTACCAATGGAAAGAAGAAACTCTAAGCTATCCTTTGGTACCAAATTTACAGGAATCGGGTGTTCAGTAACGAAAATCACAGGGGGGGGGGTGGTAACCACCCCCCCTTCGGGAGTTTTGTTACAAAAAATGGCTCAGGTAGACGAGGGTTAAGAATGCTTGATTGTGCATTCATCAGTAAAACTTGGAACGGATTAAATTGTGGTGCACTTACGTAATCACCTTTGTTTTCAAAACTGAAGCAAATCAGATGAAATTTGAACAGTATGTGGAGAAATGGTTAGACTTTATGAATATAACGTAACATTTCAAAGTTTGTAAATAATTTTGAAATTACAGCACCATCTTAGAGGATTGCATTTTTTGGGGGGGACACGCTGTATACAGCATTTTTCTCTTGCACGTGAGGCAAGCCTGTAATGTGTTTTGTGATTAGGTTTCACAAAAGTATAAACCACTTAAGTGTATAAGGTCTTCTGCACTCCAATTGGTGCACAAGTGGTCCAGGGGTCCAAGTGGACTCCCTCTCTGAAAACCACTTTTCTATTAAAATTTTGTACCGATTCAAAATGACGTCCAAAAACAATTTTTATTACGCGCACCAAATTATCCCGCCGAAAAATTAAAAACCACTTTCCCAAAGGACTTTTCCCATAAAATTTGACTCATATTAGGAGAACATCAATACATTTCCATTTCTGAAATAAAAATTAAAAGTTACTCCAGTACGATTTTTTTATTATGACTAACCAGTTTCCTATGATAAGTGACCATTGTGACTAGAGAGATTCCGCTAAAATATTTCCATAACTTGTTTGGTTAGGACACTTTGGGTGGGGGGGGGGGGGTTATAAATCTCTCTTTTGGCACTTTCCATAATTCATGTCACAAAGACCCCAGGTTACAACACAAGAGTTTTAAACATTTGTTCTTTTTATTTGATTGCAGTGGGGTGGGGTATTCTGCCGGGTGTTGTTAACAAGCCCCATTTGATACTTGTCACTTGTATACGAAAAACCCTACTGTCGAATTCCCCATATCTTGTTGGAATTGCGCTTGGCTAGCTTTTTATAAAATAGGAGACAGGAAGATCAGATGAATCCGTAAGTACTATTATACAAAATTGACTGCTCCTGAGGAAATGGTGTCAAAATAACTCCCCCGAGGTGTACTGAGACACGTTCTCCAGTCACCGAGGGAGGTATTTTGCCCCATTTCACGAATATAGAGCGATTCAATATGTTTATATAACATATAAACAATATTTCAATTTCACATCATTTGAAAACTTGCCAAGTCCGTCAAGATTTGCTGCCACCGCAACTAATGACTCCCACGCCAATTTCATGTAGTTAGTCTTGTCATTGTTCAATCCAATCGCGGCTCTTTTCCACAAATTTCTCGAACTGCTCAAGACATATGATTTGTTTTACAGTTAATACCTATCTACAAGCATGAGATTTTCTCATTTTGACAAAAATTCAACAATTGCCCAGCGGTGAAAGGGTAAACATGCAAAACAAGCCTCGTATGATTGATGCAATGTCAGAGGTCGGGTCGCTGACGGTCAGATCAATCACCGTGATGCATGGGCGATGCAGATACCAATGCAGGGACAAAAGTTCCCATAAAAATGACTATTCCCGTGATGAAGGAAATATTAACTTTTATGGGAACTTTTTTTCCTCTGTGAATTTTGGGGATCTAGTCTCAAAATTTTTAATGTCACGTGATCTAGTACCACCCATCAAACGACAGAATAATTTATGTGTTATATCTGTCATAATGCACCATATTTGGCATTACCATCGGATATGCTATAGGAGATAGGAATTAAGGTGAATGTAGTATCGCGCGTTCGTCGCTGGGCAAGAAAAACCCTCCTATGTACATTTGAACTTTGAAATCACAAGCTCCTATATGAAAATGGGCCCCACTTTCAAAACCCTCCTATTTGCATATTTACTGGCAACATCCAAACGTCTTCCATGTTCACTCTCATTCAAATTTATTAAAACTATGCATTAATTTTTGCCAGATTTCCAAACAAATATCAGAATGGTTACTGAGCATAACGTACGTTTTTGTGTCGCCTGCTCTAAGCTCAGGAAAGACACATAGGGATCACCTTGTCCCCTGTAGTCTGTTGTTTGATGTCTTTTTGTCTCTGTTGGTGTCGTTGTGAAAAAGGGTTAACATTTGCCTGTACTTCTCATTCTTGATGGATTTAAACCCCCTTGGATCACAAGGTGCAACATGACATCCCCCATTGTTTGATGAGGTCAGAAGTCACATGCCAAGTCAAAGGTCATGTGAGGTCAAGTTGTAAGATAGGCTGAAAAAATGTAAAATTAGTTCAATGGGTAACCAAACTTGATGAGTCATAAGTGCAACATGGGATGGATCCCTCATTTGTTCATGAGGTCCAAGTTCACATATTAAGGTCAAAGGTCATGTTAGGCCTATCATTCACTAACCGCGACGGCAGGCGACACAAGCGGTCCGAGGACCGATGTATTTTTTTGTTGCAGACAGTTGTGATGAGAAATGTGGTTTTGCACATAGGTTTTGAAAATGTTGTCCATTTTCACATAGGAGCATTTGTTTTCAAAGGCCAAATGCGCATAAGAGGTTTTTCTTGCCCAGCGACGAATCTAGATGACATTGCCCTTGGATATGCCATGTATAAAATAGGAGAGATGAAAATTAAAATGTATCCTGTGTGTATCATACTGCCACATTATTGCACCATAAAGTTGGCATTTGCCCTGGGATATGCTATACGTAATGGGAGTTGCCATAACCTGACCCATCTGACACACTTTTTTCTGACACACTTATGAATTCGGAAACCTTAACGGGATAAACCTGTGCTTTATTCCGTGAAGGGTTTCCGAATTCATAAGTGTGTCAGAAAAAAGTGTGTCAGATGGGTCAGGTTACGGAAACTCCCATACGTAATTGAAGTAAGGAAGGTCCAGTAACATCCATACTGCTATGTTGGTACTGCCCTGGAATATGCTATGCTGCCTCGAAAAAAATACAATCAGAAAATGTCACTATTTGACATGAAGCTCTAAAATAACTTGAACAAATACTACAGGGTGAGTAAAAAAAACTTGACCCTGGTTGTGTCCGCCATTTTGAATTTTTAAATGATATATATCTACCATATGTCATATCATCGGAAAGCCTATTTCATTAATTTGCTGCAAAGATAATTCCAATCGGTTAAGCATAGGCCGAGCTACAGTCTTTTGAATGAAAAAATCAGCTTTTCTCCTTATCCACGGATTCCCATTTGAATGCACGGTCACCTACTAAGCAAATGACTCCCTAAAATGATGACAAGGGTATGTCTATGTTTATCTCAAATAAAGTGGTATCTTGAAAAGTGTAAAAGCCAATGAAGCCAGTAAGATTCATTTGAAACACTTTTTCAAGATGTTGCATACTTTAAACCTCAAAATGTTTGTCACCGATGTCTGTTCCTTCATATGGTATGATTCATTCAACTCCTCAAAACACTGATACATGTATCAAGTTACTTTATTTTTCAAATGATTGTTATGAGTGATGAGGGTGTAGAAACGTTAAGAGGGCATGAATGGTAAATTGTGACTGAATTTTGTCGGGTTAAATAGCGTCACATTTATTCTGCAGTCAATAAATAGCCCGATTTTCTTCCGGACACCGATTTCCTTCGCTGAACGCCGTTCATTTTAATGTAATCCGTGAACAGAGCAGAAAACCGACTACTTGATTCAAACGACTGTAGCCCGGTCTATACTTAACCGATGTGAATGGTTTTTGCAGCAAATTAAAGATAATGAACTAAGCATTCAGAAAACAACATATATGTTAGATATATATTACTTAAAGACTCAAAATGGCGGACACAATCACGGTCAAGTTTTTTTTGACTCACCCTGTAATTCAAGAAGAGACACCAAGCTTTTTGTTCAGTCCTTTTTGCTATAGGCAATCCAGAGGTATATGAAAATGACCGCTAGGCTAAAATCTACGATGAATAACTTTCTGTATGCTTCTTAATGAATGGTCCAAACATCAATTATGCATATTGGATGTGGACGGATTCTTAATTCAAAGAAGGGGTTACACTCCATAAACGGAAAATGTCTAAAGATGTGTGTCATAATAGCAAAAGTGACCTGAAGAAGTGCCTGTTAAATTCTGAAATGCAAATGGGGCAATCTGCATAAAAAAAAAATCATCACTTACCTCAATTCGTTTGCTAGGGGTATTGTGCGTATAACGAAACACAACGAGGGTGAAACCATGAAGGACATTCTGGGGAGCGTGGCCTAGCGGTTATGGTGCTTGCCTGTGGCGCAAATTTACCAACATTTCCCGGGTTCTTAGAATCCCGGCGTGGTCACTTGCTCTGATTTAGTTGGGTACTCAATTCTGGATTTGATCTGTGTACCAGCTATTGAATAAATACAGAAAACCGTTCTCCATGGTTCACTTGGAATCGGGTAAATGAATCATGTAAGCATCCCGTTCTTCGGAAGGGGACTTTAAGCCATCGGTCCCGTGTACAGAGAGTCACAACTGTACATGTGCTCCGCAGCCAGTGTCGAACAAGAGTAGGGTGAAAACTGACTGTTCCCAATCCGCCACAGTCTAAAATCGGGCTATGTTAGGAGCGCCCGTATCAGATACCGCGGCACCGGATATACTTTACTCATTGAAAGAGAATGCTGACACCACCACTTGCCATTACCACTGAATTGTAGATACGCTAGGAAGAAGAAGTGAGGTTTGGAGGAAAATGAATCCTATATCATATACCATCAACGTAAAGTTTAAAAATTGGCTTAGAACAAAAAACCCCGTAAACATTCTGTAATGAGAAGAAGAAGGTGAGATGATGTAACATGTTGAAGTGAGCGTAACATTGTTTACGTTTGGCTTCAAAACCGACGTCTGACCTACGATTCAACGGAGTTTGGCGCATTCCACCGTTCTCACGGAACAATGCGAGCAAAGTCGGCGAGAAACCATGGTTAAACCCCTGAGATCTACCGGCCGATTTTATAGTTGTACATTGGATTATATGAATATATTAAGCCAATCGAGACAAGGTACGAAAAGTTAGGTTTGTACAAATATATAGAAGGTCTATTGTGATTGGTTATCAGAGGTTCTTTCATGCTATCATTAATGAGCCAATCAGTGATGATGTAAGAAAGGTGGTCCTCATCGGTGGTTTAAGTTTTGAAGCAGCTTTGTCTATTTTATTCTTTCCGGTCATTGCCGTATAGGCTGGGCAGTTGCAGCAGGTATAGCATTGCTGTTGTATAGGGATTTACCCATCATATCATGGTGCTATGAACTAGCAGGACTGCTAACATCATGTATGGAACATTATCTCGATTTGCATGCGGCCATGTGTAGCCTGGGGTGTGTTTGCTTGCAAGTTGGGTTATGGAAAGGGTTTTATGTAAAACCTTAGGACCACCTTTAATCCGAGGGTGGGTGGAAGATTGGGTCGGGTAAGTGTCAGGTAAGTTCATCTGGAAAGTATCGCAGAAACGAGGGCCATGAATTGATCGAACTCTGATGTGAGATTGCTCCACTTAATATTTCTTTCTGAATGAGAGTCTGTATGATTGAGACAGTCAAAGTTCAGTTTCCAGGGGCTTAAAACCTACGGGAAATATGATTAAAACGCATTTTGTATGCATATTTTGTGGACATTTTATAGCTCATATCCTGGAAAATCTGTATGGTTAAACTTATTCATCATTTTAACTCAATTATTGGAGGGCGGGAGGCGAGCGGTGGGGGGGGGGGGCACTGACGTTGGAAAGAGGTACGGGTAGGCGGTCCTTAAGCACCCCAATTTCGCGGCCTCTCAGCAGTTCTTAAGTTTTCAGTTGAGGGCATAATGCTAGTTCCTAAGGGTCCCTTTTGGGAAACTTTGCTCAGAAGTTAAAAATTTTAGCGAAATACATTCAAAATGCTACTTTCTCCAAATTTCAGTTCCTAAGGCCTACTTTGAGAAAAAAGCAGTTCACAAGCCCCCAGGTTCGGGCAGCAAGCCCCCAAAGTGCTGGTCGCACATCCCTACCTGAAAACAAGTGTAGTGACCCCGGGGGGGGGGGGGGGCTGAGACGAAGGCCCCGGTACCTAAGCCTAGGTACACTCTGACCATTGATGACGCAGGAGCGACCAAGTAATTTTAGCAAAGCGTATTTAAAATAAATGTAAGCTCAAATGTTTTTTCATTTTCATTGCAGGTTGGGTAAATGATTCTTTATCATGGAATGGTTGGTGGTTCTCAGTCATTACATACGGAGCCTAGCTGTAAATCCATGTGTAATTGATGGTATTTTACTACAACTTTGGCACAACAGTACATCTCTCGCTCTCCGTTTATACACTTGTAAGTATAAGAAGTAAATAAATTAAAACAAACAAACATACAAAAAATATATTTAAATTGATCATTCACATTAGTGACAAAGACTACTCTTTGACAAAATCCATCCCCCTCTTTGTAAGATGATGAATCGAATTGTTGGATAAACTTTCCGTATGTGTTACAATCACGAGCAATCTTGTAGGACTTTCACTAGGCTACGTACGTACATCATTATCATAACCATGCTATCTCAACCTTGCGTGGGGCGCTATAACAGTGGTTCCCTGATTGTGATAAATATGCTAAATATAGGCGTTCACAGGCCTGCGTGGTATCGTATGGTTTTCCGAGGACACACGACCACAGTCTTGTATGTGAGTCGATAGGGGACATAGTCCAAAAACATCTGATCGGGGGAACACACAAAGTCCTCGATCAGTGGGTTTCAGGCGTGTTTGTGTGTTTTCATGTTCTTATCAGTGGGTTATGGGCCAGAAAACACACAATTTGTGTGTTTTCTAGCCCCCCCATATCCTCACGAAAAGGATTAAGACCAAATCAGGTCCTTATGTAAACAGAAACGATTTTATATGCCCTAATTAATGCCGCCGGCGACATTAATTCAGAAAACGACGGAAACGGCGATGTAAACACAGCAAATACCGCCCAACAATGTAACATTTATTACTTGCCAAATACCCCCACAATGTAGCTCTGGAAAGTTCACACACAAACACACCCACCCACACCCACACACACCACACACACACACACACACACCTACACACACCCACACACCACACACCCACCACAACACACAACACCCACCCACGCCCGCACACACACGCACGCACCCCCACACACACATATGCACCCGAGATGATTTATGTTAGACTTACCATTCATTTGATGTTACGTTAAGACGTTTAGTTGTACGTTTGAAAACGTTCTCGTCATGACCTGGCTTGCAATCACTTTTATCTCATTGTTTTCGCCAGGCTTTCTACTGTTTTGGTTGTCTTGGTATGACTATGGTGTGGCTGCCATTTTCTTCTGGATATAGAATGCCCATTTGCCACTTGGAGAAGTTATTCATGCCACGAAAAGTACAAAGCAAGAGAGATTTTGAGATGCCAAGAGGATTTACTATCGCTAACTGCACACTATCGATCAGCTCTGATGCTATGTTAGGCCCATGGTACATGATAACAATGTTGGCCTTTTAATTTAATATTCGTGCCCAGACCTGGGGATTACTTTTCCTCACTAAAATTTAAAACAATATTATTTTACCAGGAAAGCTTTGTCCCCACATTAAAGGGGTGCCATTATTAGAAAAATGAATAAAATGTCAACTGAATTTATTTCGAGAATAACAGTGACCAATGGATAGACACAACCTCAACATGCTCCAACGAACAATGGGGCTAATGATACTCAACTCAACAACGGCCCCGGAACAACCCTTCCCATTCTTTCACATCTTTTTGGGTCCATTGTTATTTGTGTCATGCAGTTGAACAGATTTCGACATGATAGTCCCTTGCTCTGCTGCATTGGCGGAGTTCTTTCCTCGTTCGCGATAAAAGAAATCTTGAGATTCTACTGTGTGTTTTATTACCTTTGACCATATGATTATAATTTTTTTTCGAAAAGAAATGTAGGACAACATTCAATGTAAAGAAAAGCCCATGGCAAGGGCTGACCTAATTTGTTTATACATAAATCCGCAAGTTATGTCTTTAAAACCATGAAAAACCATATTTCTATTCCATTTACCAAGAAAGGCAATGGTATTCACATCGCCCTACATTTTTAAAAATCATGAGCAGGTGAGTATTTTGACCTTAATTATGAACAGATAATAGAGCTCAATACGGTAAGTCAATAACACCTGATTAGCTAGCTTAATAAAATCCTTTTCAAACAGTTTGGGTCATAACATGGACCTCATGCCCTGTTTGAGAAAAGATCTGAGTGTTTTTTAAACTTGATTGTTGAGTATCATTATCTTCTAATCGTTCGCTTGGTTTCGTGTACTATTGGTCACTGACATCTGGAAGTAAATGAGTTGCATTTTTATTCATTTTTCTAAATATGTGCACTCTTTCATTTGGGGATACCATACGCTTTTCCTGGTTTGCATAATATTTTTAAAAAATTTAGTGAAGGAAGTAGTGCTCCCCCCCAGCGGTGAAGGTCCACCCAATGCACGTAGCAGGAACCTGTTATAACTGTAAATCTATTGCTATTCAGCAGTACACTGCATACCGTGCTATCTATCGCAATAGTATTATCACTTTATTCGTAAAGCTTATGTAGATTAAAATCAATCACCTCCCACTCTCTTCCTCGCTAGTGTAGTTGATAAGAGCTCGATTTTAATGCATTTATCACAGTTCTAATCCAACCATGGCCTTTTTCAAATAAATGTATTTCAATTTTTTTTAGAGTAAAGAGAAACATTTCTAAGTCCAGGTTGGGAAATACGCATGTACATTACGTTAAAGGAAATATGTCATGATTCTGAATATTTGGAAAATTTTGGTATGGATGGAAACTTATAACATAGATACATATAAATCAAAATAAGTTGAAAATTGTCCAAATAATTTGTTGAGTATTTTGCCCTTTTAATTTCCCGCCCAATAGCTACTCGAAAACGTTCCGACAAACCACATCGCCAGCAAAATGAATGACGTCAAAGTGAATGACCATCCATAATTTACGTCGTTGTGACCATCATGTCGCATTGTTGCCACTTCAATTATAATTAAACCCACGAAATGAAACAAAATATGTCTTCCTTAAACTTTTTTCTAATTTTATTATTACTTTCATTAATTCCTCAATATTACAGTGTCATCATTAACAATTCGAGTAACACGATGTTTTGGTCATCACTTTGACGTCACGATATTGGGCGCTTTTTGATCAATGAAGCCGTCGCGAAAATCCGCCGTTTTCCTCCTTCGTGTGTCAAAAAAAAAAAGCAAAAATTAACATGCCTCTATTTTGTTAATTTTACATCAAATTGTAATTATTTCTTCGGGAAGTCGTGATGTAGGTACATATATTTTATAAAATTAGTCAAACTGAGATTGACAAAAATCTTGACATATTTCCTTTAAGGAACAGTAAACCCGTTCCACTGGTACCTGCTGTCTAGCACTGGTATGCATACATTGCTTTGAGTCGTTATAAACAGGATCCCCGATTGCATGCACTTAACCGCAGAGCTGGAAAGTTTATGGCCGTCCATGATGAACTAGTGTGCCACGGGCCAAAAACACAGAAATAGTCTACTCCTCTTATTTGACTTGCCTGAACTGACGGAACTCGCACCTAATCATGAGCGTAGACACGTACGTTGCGCAATTTCCCGGTTATTCCATATTGGAAGGACGTTTCCCAGCAGTCGTTGAATTATTATCGGAGATCTCCGATATTAATTATGTTTGGGGGTCTAATTACAAAGTTTGCGATACATAGAGAATTTCGAGCCCTACCATTCAAAAGTTAAGTTTACTAGCCCTTACAATACAACTGTGCAAAAACTCCAATATTGGAAGATTGGGGGCCTATCAAAAATGTGGTTGTTATTGCTGACAAGGTCACGACCCATTGAATGCAATGGATTCTACCTTTGGGGACCCTAAGCTTACATGGTAACTAAGCATTTTTAAAACACTTTAAGTGCAATCCAACGGCAAAGTGGTTTTCAGACGGGGCCCTTGGACCCCCCCTTAACACCAACGGGAGTGCAGAGACCTTACATATAAATAAAGAACGTGAAAACTATTCCTTTTTTACTCCTATGAGCTCCACCAACAAGTTGCCCGTTTGTTTATTTGTTAATTTTTATGAGGCGAGCTCTGATCCAACTGCACCACATGATGAATTTAACCCCTGTTTCGCAAAATATCCCGATATTTTTGATCACATCTACGTTTTGAAAAACGTCCTCTCAGAACAAATTCCTGCGAATGCTGAGCTTGACTATACGGGATATTTTTAGTACAATGCTTAGGATGGCAAACCCATGGGTGTGACTGTACATATGGGAATCAGTTGGCTTCGAATACTCATTAGATAACTCTTGGTTTTTAGAGATTTTGAACCATAAACTGATTGTCTGTGAGAAACTTCATAAGTTGAATTTAATGTGAGGGTTCATATTATTAGCATTTTGATGACCTATCAAGTTTCATCGCGATTCTTGTTTCCATATCATGAAGAATATCATCAATTAAGCTTAATATATCTATAAACCAAACCAGAGGACGGCATTTGGCACTGTTCAAAAGCTTGTTCTCCAGCCAACCCATAAAAATAATAGCATACCGGGGTGCAAACTTCGCACCAATTGCTGTACCGGAAGTTTGTCTGTAAAACTCATTATCAAAAGAAAACACGTTAGAAGTAAGCGTGAGCTCAAGCATTTGAATGAGAGTCTCAGTAGAAGGAGACTTATTGGCACGGCTGTCAAACGCTTCTGAACACGCCCGAATGCCTTCCCTATGCGGAATGGATGTATAGAGAGCCTTTACATCTAAAGTGACTAAAAAACTACCAGAAGGAATGTCCCGAATTGATCTCAGTTTGTTCAAGAAATCCGTGGTGTCTTTTACATAGGACGGTAGCGACTGCGCGTGCGGTTGAAGGTAAATAATCCAGAAACACCGATAAATTTTTGGTGGGATGATTGCAGCAGGAAACGACTGGACGCCCTGGTATTCCTTCTTTGTGAAGTTTTGGGAGGATATAGAATCGTCCTGGTCTACAATCTAGCGGTGTAAGAAAGTCGCGAACATCGCTATTAATTTCTTGTCTGTCAAAAGGTCAGTTACAAAGGAAGCGATCTTTTTCTCAACAGTCGCAGTAAGATCATCGACAAGTTTTTCATAAAAAGTAGGATCCGCAAGTTGTTTAGGATTACCACTGCCGATCCTTTGTCCGCGGGTTTAATCATGATATCCGCCCTTCTTTTCAAAGAGTTAAGAGCTTCACGTTCGTCATGTTTCAGGTTAGTACATTTATTTTTGGGCGGTTTAAAAGCGGTGACATCTTTGTTAACCGCTTTGACAAAGGATTCCAAAACAGGGTCCCGAGTTTTGGGTTGCCAGTCCGATTTTGTTTTCAAAAACGGCAAAGGTGAACCGGTGTGAAAGCAGATATAGTCCGGTGGGAGCCATAGTCCGGGGCTTCGTAGACGATAACGGAATAAAGCGTGAAACTAATGTTGCGTAAAGAGTCAACTGAATCGATTGCCCTATTGTTCACCATTGTTCCCGGACTATGAGTACGCCGGACAATGGTTACTTCTACACCGGTGTACAAGTAACCATTGTCCGGCGTACTCATAGTCCGGGAACAATGGTGAACAATGGGGCAATCGATTCAGTTGACTCTTTATGCAACATTAGTTTCACGCTTTATTCCGTTATCGTCTTGGAGCCCCGGACTATGGCTCCCACCGGACTATATCTGGTCATGTGTCTTATGGTGGGACACCTTTGCGTTACAAACCCCAATTTTTGTGTTTTACCCTCCTTTTCACTTATTTACTATGTAGTTTAAAAACTATACATCTGACACCCATAAAACTATATATTTTTGGAAAGTTTATAGTTCAAGGAATTTATCTATACTAGTTTCATGATGGTATACAGGGTGGTCACTAAAATATATAGGGTGATAGTATGCAAAACATCAGATTTTGTTCATTATGTTATACTTTATTGTATTTTCTCCTGTGGTAAAGAATCTTAAAACTAAATACATATTATTACGGGTGCAGGTCGATGTTCCGACGTGTCATTTGTCCAAACGGTTTTTGTTCCGAAAGGTTATTACTCCGACAGGTCTTTATTCCGAAACGTATTTACTCCGAATGGTAATTTCTCCGAAAGTATATTTCTCCGATGGGTAATTAATCCGAACGGCAATTGGTCCGAAAGGTCATTATTCCGAAATCTAAAAAAGGGTCATTGCTCCGAAAGGTTTTTATTCCGAAGGGTCATTACTCCGAAAGGTCGTTTCTCCGAATTTTCGGAATATCGACCTTTCGGAATAAAAACCTTTCGGAGTAAAAACCTATTTTCTTATTTCATAGGATATTTACTCCGAAAGGTCATTACTCCGAAAGGTCGTTTCTCCAAATTTTCGGAATATCGACATTTCGGAATAAAAACCTTTTGCCGTAAAAACCTAATTTATTATTTCATATGATTTTTACTCCTAAAAGCCTCATCACGCCTGATTGAACGCGAATTTTAAAAGCACAAGCCCTGCAGGTGCTCACGCATACTGCTGGGCAGTGCTTTGTTCGTTGCCTGGCGTTGACGTGACATGTCACTTTCGACATCACGGTGTCATTTTTAAAATGTCTTCTTGGGAGTTTCTCAAGGGGCGAAGTTTGTTCAAGAGTAAAAATTAAAAATGCTTAAATCATTTAAAAGCTATACCATTTTTTTCCAAAAAGGTATTATGACCAAGTTTTCATACAATCGATTCAAACTATGGTCATCATGGGGTAAATTTTACAGAGCAGTTCGATTTTGTTGAAAGTAGTTTTTAAATCGTGCATTAGATCATTCTAAATAATAATAATAATTAAAAAAAAATCCATGTTTGACAGTTCAATGTGAGCCTCTCAGAATTATGTCTAGTGTTCTCCCATTGTGCATTCTCATTATGCATTAACACTTAAGTGACCAAGGGGTTTTCCTATGGACCCCTAAAATTAGTTTTCGCGCTGGCCGCTTTACGCATGGGATTTTTGCGCCGATTTTTTTGTAATTGTCTGACTTTTAAATGCGCTTCTCTCATACCAAAATAATTAAAATCGGCCAAGCTGTTAATGAATGGAAATCATTTGAGAATATTTTTAAAAATAAGAATAAGAAACCGAGAACCAAAGCAATTTTTTTTTGCTGATATAAGTTCATACATACATGTAAGTAAACAATTTTAGTAACATTAAACATAATTAACCCTTTATGTGCTGAAAGCAAACAATTTCATCATGTACGTTGCCAAACCGTTACTGTACAAACTCTATGGGAAAATGACGTGTATTTTGCAACACGCGTAAAAAATACAGGACTCCCTAAAACTGCTGGTTTTGTGTTAAATATAAGTAATTTGGGTCTTCTAGAATAGATATCAACATAAAATAGGTTTTCAAAATGTTTGATGTAAGCGCAAGGCTCATTTAAATTTTCCGTCTTTTTGCCCAATTTTCGCGTGTTTTGAAAACAATGTTTTGCCCCTAATTTGCACCCAAAATAACAAATCTCACTTTTTATTGCTGATTTGGGGGCGTCTAATGATCCTTCACATGTGGTATAAATTTCGTGCAAAAATTCCCTCGGAAAAGTGGTTTCCTTAGGGGTCCCATGGACCCCCACCCCCCTTGGGCACCAACGGGAGTGAAAACCCCTTGGTCACTTAAGTGTTAAGTTGGCGCAGTGTTTTGGCTGTATAATTACATTAACAATTTCACACCTTTTTTAAAATCACCTGAACAACCTGAAATCCCCCCATTGCGACCTTGAACACATTTTGCCTCATAACTACTAAACTACAACCTGCAAATTGTGCAAAATATACCTTTCAAAAATCATTGAAATGTAATGAACCAGTTGGTATACATGAAATAAATAATAGGTTTTTACTCCGAAAGGTTTTTATTCGGAAAGGTCGATATTCCGAAAATTCGGAGAAACGACCTTTCGGAGTAATGACCTTTCGGAGTAATGACCTTTCGGAGTAAATATCCTATGAAATAAAAAATAGGTTTTTACTCCGAAAGGTTTTTATTCCGAAAGGTCGATATTCCGAAAATTCGGAGAAACGACCTTTCGGAATAATGACCTTTCGGAGTAAAAACCTTTCGGATCAAATAACTTTCGGATTAATGACCCTTATTTCATTTTCGGAATAAAGACCATTCGGAATAAAAATCTTTCGGAGCAATGACCCTTCGGAGAAATGATCGATCGGAGATAAAACCTTTCGGAGTAATGATCTTTATTTTCGGAGAAACGACCTTTCGGAGTAATGAACTTCGGACTAATGACCCTTCGGAACAAAAACCTTCGGAAATTGGACTTCCCTAGAACAGTGTGTTCGGAGTAATGACCATTCGGAATAAAAACCTTTTCGGAGCAATGACACGGGTCGAAATATCGAACTGTCCCCATTATTACAGTGTACACCATAAGCTTCGATAAAATACATAATTGTAATATGTTTTGATGAGCTCCGCTGTAATACAGGGATGCGCAAAATAAGTATACAACTTTTTAAATTTAAGGCCGTGTATGTCATTATTGAATATTTCTATGAAATTTGAAAACAGTAGCTACTCTAACTACTCTATTGTCTTTGAACAACTCATTTTAAGTCGGTATGCCAGAAAAATGTTAACCAAGTCGTTTCACAAAGAAAAGTATAAGTTGTGTCGTGTGTGTAAACTACTACATGTCAAAGGAGTTGCTATCAATGCAGAGCACTGTAAGTTTCACACGAATGTGTGGTGTTGGAGTTTCCTTGAATAAATCCCAAATCACTTATAACGTCAACTTCAAAATTTCCAGCTTTGTATACGTTTCAATCAAAGTTTTGACTACCATACAGGGTGTCTAAATTATTTTAGAGATTGAATACAGATAATCATGTCAACATGTGACAGCAATTAACATAAACATGTATGAACAGGATAGTGAGGATACTCTTAGATAAAGCGTACTTCAACCTTAAAACTATAAGGGATATTTTATGACACTTTATTTCAGGGCTGCTTGACCTGCTCATTCTAATATCTAAACATTCATATCCCATGATTACAAACCATTAACTGGTGCAATATAACAAGTTAGAATCAAAAATTTTCGGAGCACTGTATATCACCCAATAGTTTTTAACGTTTTATGCTTTAATTAATTAACCCAAGTTATATTAAGATTACCATTTTGTGTAAACCTTTGTAAGATTACAAGGCTATATAAAGTTAGATTTCTTTACAATTTATTGGAAACTAATATCCTTCTAATTTTGTAAA
>JAMKCH010016533.1:0-23818 GCA_023653785.1 Ophioderma brevispina
CAAAAAAAATCAATCTTTGATTGTATAGTTTTTTTGCGACAGTCTGTATTTATTTACAATTATATTATAACTTGCTTTTATTCATACCATGATCAGACGACGGCAGACCAAGATCATTCAATATGCAACCCACCCAACAATGAATCAAAACTCTATACGTTCAATACTCATGAGTGTTACCTGACCACATTGAGACCTTTCATACATCGGCTATCACATATATATATAGATAGATATATATATTAAAAATATTAACCCTTTCAGTTATAAAAATAACCCCTGTTTGTCAAGATTTCGGTTTACGCGTTAAAACAGAGTGACGATGTTTTTTAAATTAGGATTTCTGGACGCCTCCGATTGCCATGATTTGATTTGCGCGTCGTAGAAAATGCAGTCTCACATTTTTTGCTAAAACGTTAAAGGGAACATTTCGTGATCCACAGCCTCGTCCCCCCGGACTTATCTAATTAAAAGAGGACATTGTAATCATTTCACCGGACATAGCCATCGGCTCTAAAAGAAATTGTAATTTTGATTTCTGTCCGTTAAACGTTATTACCATAAATTACAATTCCGGGATATAAACATTTGCTCATAACATCAAAACCCCTTGTCAAAATCACCTGAAATTTTAGAAATAAAATTTTCTCGGGGAAACCTAACTAGTAAGGTTATGAAACGAGAATCCCATTTAGAAAGTTTGGGAAGAAGTGTGAAGATGCAAAACTATACCTAGTTTAGCCGTATATGCGGCAAATACATTGGGCCAAGTTGACACACAATTTGACTGACTTTCAAAAATTACCCCTGTACTAATTTTACCCCTTATTTACAAAGTCCCCAATTTCCCAAGAGGTTTGTTACCCAAAAAATCTGATTCAGCACCTTAAAACTATAGAAAAACATTCTCAAACCTTCTTCCCCAAAAACTTCTAAATGGGGTTCGCGTTTAAAAAACTACTACTATAGTTAACAATATACAAAAAAATGAGGGGTGCTAGGATCACGAAATGCACCTTTAATGAAGGGATTGAGTAATTTCAGCGAGAAAAAATACAACGGAAAAGGAACCAAAGGAAGAAAGCAAGATAAAAACATACAGGTTGATATGTCAAAATATACATTAGTTAGTAATGAGCAATCGCTTATGTTGGAACTTTATCTGGCTTATTTCTTGTACTTGGCTATTTTCGTGTGCGTGCTCTTCTTTACCTGGATTTGACTTGGGGTTTTTCTCCTCTTTGCTGAAAAGAATGAATAACAAAAGACAAACTTCACCATAATATACAATTCATAAATACAACACTTCGGTATTTTTATATTATTAATAATATTCAACATTTTGTTTTAATAGCTTATTTTGTTTCATATGACGTTCCGATGGATCATCCAGTGATCATTATTTCGAATGTTGTCAGTTAAATCCGTCGATTAAAACCGTTTTCACGTCGAACTAGGTGCTGCGATTAATAAATCATTTCCCCGATTGTTTTTCATGATCCCGGTGTTTTTTCTTTTTTTTTTTTGCGGAGTTTGATCCCGCCAGAGAAGTGGCCTAAAATCAGCGATGACAGCATCTTCGTCCAATTTGACCGTTTCGCCGGATTTGCGAAGATGAAAGCTTAATCGTCGTGTTCAACGACCATGGCTGTTCATCGTCATCGCTCATAATTACAACTCTTATGTAAGCTAACAAGTGACGTTACTAGAGTAAGAACTGTTTTTTTTTTGCGAGAGTTTGATCCCGCCCAGAAGTGCCTAAAATCACGGACACCATCTTCGTCAAAAAAGACCCGTATTTCCTGTATGTTTCGAAGATGAAAGTTTGCTCGTCGTGTTCAAACTGCAATGCCCTGTTCATGGCCATCTGCTCAGACATTACAACTCTAGATGTAAGCTAACAATGAAGTTACCACCGGAGTAAGAACTGTGTTCACATGTAAAGTTCGATTATTCATTGAATTTTTATATCTTCGGGGCTCACAATAATAACATTCAAGTTTCTCTTATTTTTACATTATAGATCATTTTAAAATACAAACATAAACAATACACCTACCAACAAGCCTGGTCTAAAAAATGGTTCAAATCGAAAACAAACCTCTTTTTTTTTGATATTATATCCGCACATAAGTTGTTTTGTACATCCCATTAAAGAAAAATACTAGGCTTTCCCGTATTTTTTTGTTTTCATCTTATTTTTCTGTGTTCATTCGCGTTTATCAGCAGAACACAAAAATCCGAGTTTTGTGCCAATTTCTGGTTGAGTTAAAATGGTAAAGAATTAGTTACACGTTAGTTTATTCCCACATTTGAACCGACTAGGACATTCTTGAAAAGGATTAACTTCTACCGCACAGTAACCTGGAGGAGAGAGTTTTTTTATGGTCTTGAAGTATATGAAACGCAATTCCCCTACCGACACCTTAATAATTTGGCTTCCAAATTCCATTTTTTATTGCCTTCAACAATTTAGCAAATGCACAAAGATGTGCAAATATTTTAAAACTATTTCTTTGGATTTGGAATGTTTATTTTGATTTGCATTAAATTTTTCCTTCTGGCCTGATTTTAACAGATACAAATATTGTAATAAATTCAAAGCTCCATTTTTATGACCGTGCAAGTAAATATTTGATTGTTTATTATTATTTAATGAAGAAGATAGTTAATCATTGAACTGATTATGTTGACTATTAAAAATTGTGTGTCGAGAAACTAGACTTCCTTTTTTTCATTTAATATCTGTTTTTTTTCTTTTGACAAGTTTCAATCTTTGTAAGTTCAAGACCGCATGGCATAACTTGCCGAAACAACTCTGCCTGGCCGATGCAAAAGGTGTCCTTCTCGGGATTCACCCCGGACCAAGTTACTTGCCCTCCCATGACAAAACAATAATCTAGCGAAAGTGGAAACTTATTTTTGGTTAGATTGTGTCCAAACCTACCAAAAATAATGTTTTCCACGTGCGCTAGATTGGGTTTTTTTGTTCATGGGGGGCAATAAATTTCGGTCACTGTGTGACGTCCCGCAGAATGGCCCAAAGTGGCATTAAATCGATTTTTGTGTATCGCACTAAATTGATTATGACTCTAGAATTGACAGAAGCAATTCAGATTAAACAAACACCACTGGGAAAGTTTGGCCTTTGTTCTTTAATATTATGCAATAAGAATGACTTATTTCGAATTTTCCATATTTCACCATTTTTTCTGATTGTAACCAGACTTTTTGAGACAGGCTGTAAAATTAATGAGCATAAATGGGGATCATCCAACTCCAATAACAAGAACTTGAAAATAAACACCCCAATATAGTAAACTAAAAACTCCCTGATTCCAATAAAATAAAACAAGTCATTAATGTAATAAGAAAATATTATCTATTTAGCTATAATTTTTTAATATATGGCACATTTTAAATATAATAATGAGATTTATCAAACACATAACATGGTCTCCAGGCTCTGGCTAGCATCGTGATTTTCAATTTGTCATCTTATTGCAATTGCCTCATACACAAATATCTTGCTACACAGCATTTACCATTTATTATTCAATACTCCGATAAACATACAAAACATAAAGTGGCAAGTGTAAAAAATATAAAAAACAGATAGGCACAAAGTAACCTTACAACAATTACGTATAGCACAGTATGGTGCCATGATATTGGAAAATGTGGGAAAGTCCCGCAGTTCACCCCCAACCCGATCTCTCTCCCACTATCTCTCTCTATCTTTATCATGTTCATAACCACCAAATAAAAACAATTAAAAGCCATTACAGCACATTCTTGAAGAGCGCCCCCACATTTGAAATGGAGTCTTTTGCAACCTTTGTTGGTATTGTCTAGTAAACGCTACCTGCGAACGGTAATACTAAAAAGTGCGTATTTTTCATAAAGAAGCGATGTTGTAATTAGAATTGGGGATCCCCATTCTAATTACGCAGCGGAACTGGAAACGCCACATTTTTGACCGTCATTGTGAAATTATGCCACTCACGAAAATGACCCTCTAACTTTACCTTGGCCAGAGACTCAACGGAACAACCTATGGACTAGCGTAGATACCCGGCTATTTCATATTGGAAGCCCGTTTCCAGGCAGCCTTTGAATTATTATCGAGTCTCTAATTTAACCTGTGTCGCAACCAGGTTTTTTTTGTACTACTTACACCGGGGGGGGGGGGGGTGGGTTACCACCCCGATTTTTTTCGTATGAAGCGACAAACATCATCTTGTTTGGGACATTGGTAGCTACATTGCCCTTTCTTCAATCAAGTACAACATATCAAGTTTTCACATACTGAGACATAGTGGACGTCCATAACTGAGAGCTTCTTTTTACGGCAATTTTTTAAGCAAATCGCCAAAATTGGTATTTATTTGGCAATGATGGGTGCCAAGGTAGCATACACATGTTATTCTTCTAAATAAGACTAAAATATTACAAGTATTTGCTTACAGTAAGCATCATACTTAATAAGTACCATTTTTTTTTTTTGCATTTACTCTAAATTATTAAGGAGTGGCAAACACCCCCCTACTTTCCGACTTTGACGGAACGCCCTGACCTCCCTGAAGGTGGGTACCTCCAATTTTTTTTTCGCTAAAATGACCGCAAAGGATGACTTACAATTACGTAAAGCCCTTAGATCGTATTCCCGTTATTGCGTTTTGTGGCGACATGGGATCATCTTTCCCCCCTTGGTTGGACGAGGGTTTTAATTATCCAAATTAGCAAAATTCGTCTTTTGTGCGATCACCTAGAATAATGTTCAAATCTTTACCATTCAGCACAGGTATAGTTTCCTACCAGTTTAATTTACAATGCAACTGTGAAAACCTAAAATTTTTGGAAAATTGGGGTCGCTCTTTTAAATATGTATCTGCTTATATATGATGTCTATGAAATAACGTGAACACTTACCGCCAGGGTTGTGAAAACTGTCTGGGCATCCAGTCTGACATGTTCAACTCCCAGCTAATCACAAATTGAAATATGTATAAGAAAGTTACAATACCCAAAAGTAGTGGGCGTTTCAGGTTCATATCTAGCCCGGAGGAGCATTTCCCCTTTAAATCGTCCTAAGGCTTATGACCTTCTATATACAGTACAGGTACATCCCAGTTCATAACTAATCTACTTTCCCGCCACATATTCACTAGTGTTTTTTATGTACAATAAACTATTTTTTTTTCTTAAATCGCTTTTGGGCCACCCTATGTTTGGCTTAAAATAACCTGGCATCCAACACTAAATTTTGACTAAAATACTAATTTTGAAAATCGGCTAAAAATGTATATTTCCGTCGTAAAAATGCACACAAAAACTCCCATGGATTTACCAGTTTAATTTTAACAAACAAAGTAAAATTTTTAGACAAATTCAAATTTAATGATAACAAATTCAAAATGGGCGCTTACAAACAAACAAAACGCTCAATATATTTATGGTACTATATGATCGTAATGTAGCTGATGCATTGTTAATTTATTGGTGAGCTTCTACAAGTAAACCTATAGGGCTATCATTGGTTTCTTTCTCAAAATGGCGGCTAAAAAGAATTCCAAGATGCTTACAATTTCGTAAGTTACAGCTATGCGTCATTTCAAACTTATCGTGGAGGATTTTTCGTTTGTTTTAAATGGTATATTTACAAGTATCAAAATAAAAATACTTGGTAGTCATTTCCATAAGACACGCCAAATTTATGTTGGGGTATTTGTGATTAGTTTGTCATTAAATTCATCGTGCACTAAAATCACAAATTAAATGGCATATTTTGTTTATTCATTAATACTGTCATACAATTAAAAATGAAGTGTTTTCAACAATCATGAAAATATTTGTGATGAATGAAAAAGTTATTTGAAAAGCTGATAATTGCTAATTAAACAACATTTTTATCTTGATTTTCTTAATAACCCAAAATTCATTTGCAGACTACATGTTCAAATAATACCTTTTTCTGACAATTTATCTTTCAGTGTGAAAGTCTACAGAGAAACATGGCGCCTTCTGATTCTCGGATTTTTTACCGTATAAAATCACACATCTTAAACATAATTTGGTGTCAAAAAAGGTCACTCAAATGAAACTGAAAGAACATTTGAAAAATGATTTTCACTAATCCTCCTTTAATAGTAGAGGATCCATGGGTGGCATATTTGAGGTAACCCTACCCAAGATCCAACTACAAGGTTTGAGAATTTTTTTGGACAATTCGAGGGTGCTGCGTCCGACTATTCCCATGCAAAATTTGGTCAAGTTGGTGGCAGTGATTTTAAAGGGGCATTTACCCGTTTTCCTGATTTTTTAAAATATAGATTTATGACACCATGTGCAAGATCCGATCTATTTGACTAAAGGGTTTAAAGAATGTTTTTAATGTCAATTTCTATGGTGCTGATTTCAAAAATACACCTTAAAAAGTGGAATTTTGAAGGAAAATTTACGCTCGATTTTCCTTATTTTTTAATGATAGCGTTATCAAACCATGCGCAATATCCACTTATTTGACTGAAAGGTTTACGAAATGTTTTATTCAATTTGAGGGTTTTGATTTCAAACAGACCCCATACAAATCCCACATTTGGTGGAAAGTTGCTTTTAAAGGGGAATTGCCCGATTGCCTTTATTTATTTTAAATAGCACTATCAACATGCCCCTATGATTGAAAAGGTTTAGGAAGTGGTTTTTAGGTGAATTTGATGTGCTAATTTTGAATATACAACCTACAAAATCCCCACGTTGGTGTAAAGTTGTTTTTAAAGGGCAAATACGTAATTTTCCTTGTGTTTTTGAAAAAAAAGATTAGCAGGAAAAAAATAATTTGAGAGCACAAGAGTCCTCCTGGAGGATTGGCTGGCCTTGGATTAATGTTCATGTAAATGTTTTGTCTAAAACTGGTCATTAGAATAAAGGGCAGTACTCTTCTATTGATAAATTAGATTGAAAAATCTATGTTAGAGTTGTTATAATGTGGTTAACAGAATGGTTACCTTTTTTCTGCTCCAAATTTGTCCTTATTTGAGGAGTTTCCAATAGGATCGTATGTTTTCATCAGGTTTCCAGAGAAAATAATCATACTTCAGGTATTTACTTGGTTACCAAGTTAATATATGAAAGAAACTGTCGGAAAACTTGTTTTGGTGTCTAGGAGGTATTTAGTTAAGTGCTTTTTAGTGTGGGTTGGGTATAAATAGCAATCAAATAATTTCTTTTTATACCATCAAAATGGCAGGTTTTTTACAGAATATGCAAATTTTGTTGTGACCCCCCTATTAAAAGTAACGCATCCCATCTTTTTTCATGCACCACCAATTTTTTGAAGAAAATATATCCATCCCCTCGGACAAAAACTACACTCACTTCACCAGCTCATTATCTGTTTACGTTTGTGAATTTTAAAACCATAATTATTTACGACAGGGGAATAAATGTGTTACATTATTTCAACCACGAACTTATTCTTTTCCCCCTTTTTAGAGAACATCACCTACATCAGACAAATCAATTATCTTGTTTAAGACTATTGAAATGCATTTAGAGTACTTCCTCATCATTTCGAAGAACAAAGGGCAATATAAAGATTATGATCCAAACATAGCCGTAACCGCGGGGAAAGGGGAACCCCAGTTAGAATTTGTTTCCCTTCTTCTTGCCCCAGAGTCAAGGTAAAGTAATGTGCTCATTGGGTAATGTGGGTGTTTGCCCCCCCCCCATGCTCTTCTTTGCCCCTACCTGCCTGTTCCCTCCCCAAATTACAAAGTCTGGTACCACACCATATGGATAAAAAAATGGATCTCTAACAAAAGGAAAGGTTCCAGCCTGAAAAAATTGTTCATTTGGTTGAGTGGTTCTCAAGATATGGTCACTGAACAATAATCAGCAAAACAACTTGGTCCACGGACAGCATTTTTCTTAAGGCTCCGTCCAAAAGCCGAATTTTTTTTGCTAGAAGAAACCCTTTCCAGAACTGCTCAAGACTGGTGCCGAATGGCCATTTTTCGAAAATCGTGACCGTTTTTCTTTCCATGTGTAGTTTTTGGACAATGTCTGTGACTTTTCTTTACAATCTTCTGGTATCTAAAGGTATAGTCACACCGAAACACTCCCCGACCCAACCACTTACCGACTACACAAGACCGATTTTTTTCAAACTCGGCTACAGTCTTGTGTCAAACTTTGCAAAATTTACTATTTTTATCCCCGATCAGAGATGATTAGTCTGCGATTATCCCCATCGTCAACGAGACAATGGAATGCTGAACGCCGAGCAGTAGGCGACAGCATCCTGGAATCATCAAGTTCCAGCATGTTTAATTGGCGACGCCACTTGTTCAGTCCCCGATTAGTCGCCGACCTTGAAACGACGGCACAAGTTGTGAAATGTCGCTATCAAGACTGCTCGTCGATTGGTAGCCGAATTGTTGACGCCAAGAAAGGTACCGTCACATGAAGACATCCCGCGACGCGACCCAACCTCTTCCCAACTACACAAGACCACATTTCTTTCAAAATCGGCTGCAGTCTGTTCCAATTACAAGACCAGAGAATGCCTCAATCGCCGAGCATAGGCGATCAAGCTGTCACTTGTTCATTTCTCAATCAGTCGCAACCTTAACATGGGGACAACACAAGTTGCTGTCAAGACTGCAGTCGAGCGACTTATCGTCTGTAGTCGCAGAGTTTAGTCGCCGATTCACCATGTCCAGTTGGCTTGCATTCTCTCTCTCCCGCATGAATCAGACTCACTGCCGACCAGTTTCCAACTGCACACAACCACTCTTGATGCGCACAACTCATCGGCTACCGATTCCAAACCGCTCATGTGTTCCAGCCGACCTTCCCGATTCCAAAACCCGCCACGTTTTTTAAGCTGCAAGAAAAATCTTCCGGTTTTTACCAATTTTCACGGCTCCCGCCACACAAAACTGCAGGAGACTGTACAGGAGAGTCCCAGACTTGGCCAAACTACACCTGCAATTATCTGACAAAATTACTCCGCATTTTTCGGAAAATGGCCAATCGTCACCAGTCTTGAGCAGTCTGGAAGCGGTTTTCTAGGCAAATAATGGGTAAGACTACAGACGACTATACAGAACGGGCCCAGACCTTGCCAGACTTCAACATGAAAAAGAAAAACTGCTCACGATTTTCGAAAATCGGCTCATCGGTACGCAGTCTTGAACAGCCTGGAAGTGGTTTTCTAGCAAAACTCGGCTGTGTGACTGAGCTTTACCGATCTATTTGCTAGCAAACCGCTTCCAGACTGTTCAAAACTGTTGGGTCGGGAGCTTCTTCTGTGGACCGTACCTTAGGCATGGAAATCCCCAGACGCCCCAAATCGAGCAGATTTTTTTTTTGGGGGGGGGGTAGGACACTCAAGATGGACCCTCTTTTTCTAACTTTTTGTACACAATGACCCCCTTTTTGTGCTGCTGTCTTACCTTTACCCAATGACCCCCTTTTTAAAATCTTCAGATACTCAATAACCCACATTTTCTTCTTTCCTGCTACCCACCTTTTTTCACAAGTTTCCATAAAAGTATCCACTTTTTAAACAATTGTAACATCCAAATTCAAATGTGCACATGCTACGCGCACATTTTGAACAATTTTAAAATTTCATGGCAACAGTTTTATCATTTCATGGCAATTTGAATTCTGGAAGAGACGCACTTCCTATTTGAACTTCAGGTTGTTACCTCAATGGCCCTTTCTTAAAGTTACATACTGAAAGACACCCATTCTTATTCAGGCTGTGTACTGAATGACCCCTTATTTTTGGTACATATTTTACCTGAAGGCCTCTACTTTTCACCTGATGCCCGAGACACATAACCGTCGTCACTACAGATAAGCAGTGCCCCCGGACCTTTTAGAATTGAAATCCTGACTTGAAACTTTTCATAGCAAAGCAAGACTCGTTTGTTTGTCCCACGATAAAAGAGCTTGTAACTCAAATGCTGCATCTACTTTGAAATACAGACTGGAGTCAATACTTATTTGACTTGTCAACTTATAATTATAGTTTTCTTTAAAAATTATTAGTGCTACTATAATTTTCGTACTGATGCTGTCATTGTTACAAAGTTGTCACATCCATTTGTAAAGTTTAAGGTGCAAATAATATTCACCCACGTTGGTGGTTTAAACTCCTAGCTCTTGAAATCGGGTAGTACCCCTTTAATCAATTAAGGGTAGAGGTTTTCATACATTTTAATAAAAAATCAACCACATTTAATATCCTGACCTTTATGTGACATTGAAATTTTCTTAAAGATGTGCATGATTGTTCGTATTAAAAAAGCTATGTTTATCAAAATCCGGAGTGTCCCCTAGGGTTCAACCTATTTTGACCTTAGGCTGATGGTCCCCTAGTACTACGGCTGCTTTTCAATACCGCTACTCACTCTGATGTACAAATATGCTCAGCCACCAAGGACACAGTTCAGTGGTTGTACATCCCTTAACATGCAACTGACCTTGTGTGATCGGGGTATCGTCTATCATACCAAATACCAGGGGGTGTTTTTCGGAAAGACATATGGTGAATGAAAGCTACTGTAACTGCGCCAAGGGAATTGGAATAGCTCATAGTGAATTACCTTTTCAGATGACAATGAGCTACGATACAATGACACTAACTATCACAATACAAATAACATGACTGCCACCACTCCTTTTTGGTTCCCCAGATTTATCCTCATCTCTTCTCCACGCCGTATTTCTTCAAAAGGCCCATCGGCTTTCGTCCAGAAATTCTTGGCTGTTTTCTCTGATCACGGTCAGGAGACTGTCTGATCCAGATAGACCTCATGCGAATCTATGATGGTCCAATTACATAAGTTGATTTCAAAATTTCAAAATGCTATCGTTATTTTGGCGGCCGTAAGGACAAAAATCTTGGGTCTACTTTCTCATAGCATCTGATATAACTGCTTTGAATGTCCTAATCAAAATTGGACAGAAAATACGAAAATAGTTCACCATTAGAAGCTGTTATAAAATTTGAAAAAATCACACAGTGGGCGGAATCGTCACTGCGGTTTTTATTTAGAGATATACGTCTAGCCCTTTTCCTTTTCCATCATTATCCAATTGGTTCTTTCGTTTGTTTCAACTGTCCATTATAGTTACGAAAACGGTCAGAGACGCGTTATCTAAACTTATGAATATTCATCACAGTCACACCGTTATTTTTTCCGAAAATGGTCTCTGACACCTCCGGAGAAAAATAACGGTCTGATGATATTCATAGTTAAACAATAAAGGACAATTGAACAAAGGAAATTCTGACCACCTTGGCCTCAGGTGGTACAAAGAAAGAACTAAACAATAGTGAAATACTCAATATAAAAGCTAATTGTGACCACAGATTGCCATCTATTGTTAGCTTATCTGTCGATTACAATTCAGCCAAGTAGTGACTCCTAAGTTATGCAAATTTCTTCTTCACTATTTTAAAGGGACTATCGAAACATTTTGTCCCCTTATATTGTTGAAATAAACAAAGAATGAAAGAACAGGTGACTCAAGACAAAAGCTTATTGTAATTGTGGGATTACCATCTGCTGGTTGATAATACATGTATCTCGCAACGAATCAGCCAGATAGTGATTCAAAGTCTTGGAAATCTTTAGGTGACTCAATACAATAGCTTATTGGTGATTGTCGGATAACCATCTTCTGTTTAACTATACATGGTATGATTCGACAACGAATAAGCCACGCTAGTGATTTAAAGTCAAATGTAAATGTTCAAAAAGACAATTTAAACACGTTGCTTTTACTTTACATGGTAACAAATTGCTACCCAAACGCCAGCATCACTGAATACGGGAATTAAAAATAAAATTGAGGAGAAACGGATAAAAAAGGGAATTTCTGCCTTAGTTTTCTTTTTAAACGCATAGAGTGCTAATGAATAGCCTTACGACATGCCTATTTAAGTAATTGCCTAGATATGATAAGCTTCTTGCTAACCTTGCCTGCGTAACAAGCACTTCGGGAGTGCACCGCTGGATAACTCTGTATCAATCTTTACTTCGTGGTGTCAGAATCCGGGTCAGATATACGTGTGAAAAGGGTTATTTAACTTGAAGAACCTACTTAAATATCCAAAACTGCCTCTACTCACATTAGACAACGACTAACAAAACCAGTCAACAAGAGAACTTCTCAACAGAGGGGACCATTTCTAAGCTCAGATCAGGCTTCCTTGACACTAAGATATCTCTCTATAAGAGTAACCTATTATCGACTATAGTCCTTGTGTTAGACTCCTGCAAAAGTGAACATAACAACTCAATTGGTGTTTTTAAATTTCAAAAAAACGTTTTTAAAAAAAATCAAAATGATTAAAAAAACCCAAATATATGCTCAATTTTTACTGAAATTTATAAAAAAAAATCGATTCGTTGCTTGTCACACGTATATGTAAGATACAGAATCAAACAAGGTCGTCCTTGCCTGTTAGACTCCGACCTAGCGCCTCGCCTAAAGGCTCGCCGCTAGGTCGGAGTCTTAACAGGCTCGCCAGACCTATCAAACACCCATTATTTTTAATAACGGTGTTCTTCTCATCCTTTATCTATTACGACGTTATTGTACTAGCGCAGCACCCAATTCACATTACAGGAACCTGTTATAACTGGTAAATGCTAATGCTATTCAGCAGGTGAACTGACTCAATGTAGACACTGCATCATGCTATTCAGATCACAATAGTAATTAATCGCTTTTAAATTCCGTAAAGCTTGTGTAGGATTAAGAAAAATCATTCCGCTTCCCACATCCTACCCTCGCTAGTGTAGTGGTACTACCCTCGAGTTATAATCCAGGTATCACAGGTTCGAATCAAACCACGGCCTTTTTTAAAATAAATTGGTATTCAATATTTTAATTTTATAGTAAAGAGAAACAGTACTAAGTCCACAGGGTTGTAATACGCTTCTACAATACGTTACTGAACAGTAACCCATCCCACTGGTACCTGGTGTTAAGCACTGTATGCAGTGCATACATGGGAGTCAGTTTATAACATACCTTCCCTGAATAGCATCTACCAGTTTAACAGGTTCCTGCTATGATGCATTTGTCACTATCGACAATTTTGTGACACTGTTCAAACAAGCCTTTTCGTTTTGTAAGGCATTTTTCCTTTTGTATTATCCTGTTCATAGCTTTCTAAAATAGGATATGTCGTCTGCAGGGTTGGATCCTGATATGTATAAAATTAATAGACATATACTAAAAAAAAATAACATTCCCTAGTAATATAGTGCTGCAGCACCAACCAGCCTGAGAGAGGGGTAGCGTTGCCCGGAATAATAACTTTGTCATCATAGCTAAAATTTGATCGTAGGGATGGTGACTTCATGAAAACAAGTGATGACAAAATTAAGTGGTGGCAATTTGCAAACGCCATTTTCCAATGGAAGCATCTGTAAAGGGCAAAAAACACCTAAGACCGTTTTTTGGTCTTAAATATGTTTTTTTTTTCTTGGTAAACAGCAGTCAACTATTCCCAAATCTATCAAATTTGCATTTGCCGATATTTTCCAAGACGGCTGACATTTTATTGACACCCTCACCTGCATCTGTTTTTAATAATATAGCCTAGGCAGATATTGCCGGTGTAAAATTAATGATTTTCATGCATCATCATGGTCAATGAGTTCAAATAAAACCATTTTCACAACTGTCAGATAAGATAAAAGTAATGGAAGTTTCCATACGTCACTCTATTTTCCAAAATGGGTCAACATATAAAAGTCAAAAATCCTTTATAACCGCATGCTATACAGCACCTAGAGTGGCGATTTTGGTGACAAAGTATATGGTTTTTGGTCAAGGTATCAGCAATATTCTCAAAACAGGTGAGTCGTGAGTCATTTTATTTTACGGATCACCAACGTCGCGACACATCAAAATGGACACCTTGACGCCCTCTATATGTATTCATCCCAATATATATTTGGAATTACTGGGAATTTCGATTTTCCTGCACTACTTTAATTAGGAAGGTCACAACAGTCACTAACTTTTTTCGCCGGAAAATACCATGGCAATCAATGGTTGAAAGTGTTTACTTAAACAAATGAGAAACAAACAAAAACCAGCATCATTTATTTTCATCTATTTCAGGTTTTTAAGCCAAAAGGATTATTATAATACCTGCTCATTTGGTAAGGATTGGGAAACCTAAGCTCACCAAACCGTGTTTGCTTAAAACTGCATAAATCCACGCAAACCTGAGTCAATGGCACCATAAAGAGCGCTGTTTTGTTGTCCCCGGACGTTTCAGGTAAAATGGCTGGGTGATTTCGACATCCGTTTTGCCTCAAATTTTGGATTATAATCATTCATGGACGATCGTAGTGAATCCTCATGAGAACTTAAATGCGAGGTCAATTTGAATATTTGCTAAAGATATTTTCACATTTTCCTCATTTTGCCCATTTTTCTCATTTTTTGCCTATTTAGGCACTTTTTTGGATCCTTTTTTAACTTCACACATGGTACATTGTCAATATTTTTGTCATATTTCTACTACCAAGTTTTTATGAAAAACCACACAGGATCCCTCCGCCAGTTTACTTTTGTTTAATTTCAGTCGGTGGCCATGATTGTACAGCATTTTCAAAGGTTAACATTTCAGGAAAGCATTGAAATGAAAATATTAAAAATCTGTAACTTTTGATCTGTTCACTGATTTCTTTTTATTTTTTTATAAAAATATTTTTTTTTGTTTTATCAATATGGAAATCAAACAAGACTTTGAATACTTGGGGGGGGGGGGGGGGGTGAAATATATCTAATTATCTCTACGTTCATAGAGACTATTATTTGCTTCTTTCGATATGTCAAGAGCAAATGGCCGCGAATTTCACACACTTAAAGGACGCATGGTCACGTGTACACCTGTTTGGTGTTCAATAGTTTGAGTTTTTCGTTTCTAGGGACCCTAAAGCTCAGTTAGGAAGTTCCACGAAGAGTTCTGAGATTTTGAGGTTTGGTATTAATTATCAAGCACTAGTTATATATTATATCACTTGCACATTCTTCACCTACATGCAGTAACTCTAACACGCTTGGGTCTTGTATTAAAAATATTGGGCTTCTGGAAACAGTGAATCTTGGCATCAAATCACCGATCATCATCTTACAGTTCTGGGGGGGGAAATGTTTTATCGAACTCCATCTGACCCTGAAAACACTTATTTTGACCCTAAATCACACTGATAGGTATTAAGATAGAAATATAATCTACGGTTTTCTTAGATGATATGTCGGCCATCTTGAAAAATAGCCTTGTCTATAATGTCATGACTCAAACATCTGGTAATTGTATTGAACCTCTTGACCCAGTCAACATACTTTTGACACTAATCGCTTAGTATCGCTATTACTTTAAAAATGCGCCAATTTTGTGAAAATGTTGGTTTAATACGAATTGCCATCACTTTTAATGTTGTCCCATCACGTATTTTGTTAACTAACACTACTCAAATATCGATTTTCGCTAGATTGCAAATGTTAATTAGTCCTGCCCTGGTTTGGTAAACTCTACGGCCCTTTTTTTCACCTCATGCTGCATCACTATGAATCCATCGCGTTAAAAAGCGCATGGTGGATTCATGCTTTATCGATAGACGTGTCAGCCGATGATAAACTTCCGAACATTCTTTTCACGCAAATTTATGCATCTGGCGAGAGCATGTTCGAAAGGTTAGCTTCGGCTGACATCTGCCGACGAAGTATGAACCCCTTCAACTGTTATGGTCATACACCACTAACTCAATTATACACAATATGGAGAAAATGGCAACTGTGAGCATGTTTCGTTCACATTTAAAACTATCACAGAGGAAATACAACAATACCACATAAAATTACATTAGCTAAAATCAACAAATAGACAAATTTTCAACATAATAAAAAATGGTGACCAAATTTTTTTTTTAGTTACAAATCACCAAAACTCGCAGCACGTCAGACCGCCCAACAAAAGATAATCTATGGTTGCAAAATTTAGTAGTGGGCAAATCGATGTGAAATTGATAAGCGCAGAGTAATTGCCTCAAATATGGCACGCTCCACGTATCAAATCATGGCGAGTTTTCCCTCGCATGTCGAGTTTCATGCGCTGTATATCGAGTTACCCCGCTATATGTCGAGTTTACAGCGCTGCCTATCCAGTTTGAACTCTATGTGCCGAGTTTCATAAAGCATGTCCATAATAAATCATGTCCAGAATAAATCATGCCGAGTTTTAAAAAACTGGACATGATTTTTTTCAACATGTGCAAACTGGACATGATTTTTTCTCAACATGAGCAAACTCGACATGATTTTGAAACTCGGCATGATTTTTTTCTGGACATGAGGAAAACTGATTTTTTCTGGACATGAGGAAAACTGGACATGATTTATGTCAAACTCACCATATAGAGGGCAAAACTCGATGTATAGAGGGCAAACTGGACAGATAGCGCTGTAAACTCGACATATAACGCTGCACACTCGACATATGGCGAGGAAAACTCGATACACAGCGCGTGAAACTCGACATGCGCGGGAAAACTCGCCATGATTTGATACGTGGAGCGTGCCATACTCAAACATACTGACCAAATGCCACTTAGTTTGAGAAAACATGCCAGACTACCATATCAATCATGAAATTTCACCACTTTCTTAACAAGTGCATTTTTAGACATTTTGAAGCGGTCCCGGTGAGGCGGTTTTTTGTTTTTAGATGCCATGCAAGAAAGCAGTCCAGCCACGATTTTTGATCCTTACGGTAGCCAGGTTAGTGGTGCATAACCTTATGATTGAGATAGAATTAAGAAATTGGGAGACTTCAATCTTGAATAGGTATGTGGTACAGGTCTGATAATAAATAAAAATATATATACCTCCATGATCTCGTCTAATTCGACCAAGAATCTGCACCAGATCTCTTTTGCGTCGTTCTGAAGATTGAACTCCATTCTCACAAAGATCTGTATTCTCTGGTACCGTTACAACAAGCATGGTCCAGAATACGCCATCTCTTGTAGAATCAGGTTCTGGATAGCCCTGGGCTGTCATTACATCATTGTGACTTATAAAGTCAAATGTTTGTCGACTGCATTCACACAAAAAAATACATCCAGATTATACTCAATAAGATAGATATTGCCATCTTAATATTATAGATAGCTTACATCAACCGTAGTGCCAAAGGATTCACGGCATCAATATAAGTGCGGACGTTACAGCATGAACAAAATATCCTAAATATAACATTTTCTCCTTTCTTTTAAACACTCCTTTCTTTTTCTAATAACAATGGGCATGTGCCAATGTCGGTGGGTGGGTCTTGTGTGGGGTGGGAACTAGAAAAACCAGTTGCAATTAAACAATGTACTACTCTTTCAACTAAAATATTTTGTATGTACCCTGTCCATAAAAACTGTACTTTTAATGGGACCTCATCGAAGAATTCTTTTAAGAATTCTTCGATGAGGTTCTTTTAAAATATTTTGGATATTTTGTCAAACCAACTTATTTCAATCAAAATTTTAGACCGTATAGTAGTAGTAGTAGTATAAGCTTATGTGTGGGTTAAGGGGATATTGACTAATGTTATGCAAATTAAAGATAATCCACTAGAACAAAGGATATGAATATTAATTAATCGAATTAATAATAAGAGCTCATTATAACCTAATGAATAATTTACAAGTAGTAGTAGTAGTAGTAGTAGTAGTAGTAGTAGTAGTAGTAGGAGTAGGAGTAGTAGTAGTAGTAGTAGTAGTAGTAGTAGTAGTAGTAGTAGTAGTAGTAGTAGTAGTAGTAGTAGTAGTAGTAGGAGTAGGAGGAGGAGGAGGAGAAGTAGAAGTAGTAGTAGAAGCAGCGGTAGCAGCGACAGCGGCAGTATGATTATAGTAAACAATAATAATTACTTTTTTTCGTCACTTCTATCGGGTTTGCGTCCACAGCACTTCTTAACGTTCTTATTACAATACTTAGTAATAAACCTTGCTACCGCTTCCCGTAGTATCCTTTCATATGATGTATACTGGTAAAAATAATGAGACATTTATAAGCGTTGCTTTGATGTGGAAAGGATTAGGAATTCAATCAAATGAATAATTAAATTCAACGATCAGAGGTTGTTGTCTTAAAAGTACATATGATGGCAACACCTATGTCTCATTTTCAGACTACTACATTATCTGTGATTTTTTACTTCTTAACACCCCATAAAGAACAGTGATTCTCGGGAATGAATGCCCATCCATTTCTGCCAGAATTACTTCAAAGGATCTATTGACTCCTTGACGACAGCTGTTCTGCTATCCTAAAGCAGTCCACGATCCATTCCCAAGGAATATTATGAGGAACTTTGGTGAAAGCGCTTGCATTCCATTTATGTGCAAGAAGCAGAATGTTAACCCTGCTTAAAAAAAAAAAAAAAAAAAAACTTTTAAGAATTCTTCGATGAGGTTCTTTTAAAATATTTTGGATATTTTGTCAAACCAACTTATTTCAATCAAAATTTTAGACCGTATAGTAGTAGTAGTAGTATAAGCTTATGTGTGGGTTAAGGGGATATTGACTAATGTTATGCAAATTAAAGATAATCCACTAGAACAAAGGATATGAATATTAATTAATCGAATTAATAATAAGAGCTCATTATAACCTAATGAATAATTTACAAGTAGTAGTAGTAGTAGTAGTAGTAGTAGTAGTAGTAGGAGTAGGAGTAGGAGGAGGAGGAGGAGAAGTAGAAGTAGTAGTAGAAGCAGCGGTAGCAGCGACAGCGGCAGTATGATTATAGTAAACAATAATAATTACTTTTTTTCGTCACTTCTATCGGGTTTGCGTCCACAGCACTTCTTAACGTTCTTATTACAATACTTAGTAATAAACCTTGCTACCGCTTCCCGTAGTATCCTTTCATATGATGTATACTGGTAAAAATAATGAGACATTTATAAGCGTTGCTTTGATGTGGAAAGGATTAGGAATTCAATCAAATGAATAATTAAATTCAACGATCAGAGGTTGTTGTCTTAAAAGTACATATGATGGCAACACCTATGTCTCATTTTCAGACTACTACATTATCTGTGATTTTTTACTTCTTAACACCCCATAAAGAACAGTGATTCTCGGGAATGAATGCCCATCCATTTCTGCCAGAATTACTTCAAAGGATCTATTGACTCCTTGACGACAGCTGTTCTGCTATCCTAAAGCAGTCCACGATCCATTCCCAAGGAATATTATGAGGAACTTTGGTGAAAGCGCTTGCATTCCATTTATGTGCAAGAAGCAGAATGTTAACCCTGCTTACACAATGACTTCCTTCTTCTTCTTATCGTATCCAAACACAGTAGTTCTCAAATATGATCCAGCCAGAGATGGGCACAATGTCTGGCTGCTTCACTGAATTCTGCAAGGTCCTTGTCTGTGCATCGGTGCTCCAACAGTGGGCAGACCAAGAGATGTTCCATTCACTGTGGTGCTGTTCCACAAACAACAGGTAGTGTCCTGATTTGCTTCGGTAGCCCCACTTCTGCAAGAAAAATATCAGATCGGCCAATTCTGCTTCTCAATTTTTGGAGACTGCGCCATTCAGCCCATGAGGAGTCAGCTCCAGGTGGAAGATGCTCACCAGGTTCAATACCAATATATGTTACTTTCAAGGGGCTGGACTTTGCTTAAGAAACTCTCTCTGGATTTAAGGCGGTTGGCAGCTGGTTTATGTCCGGACATAGGGTGCTTCACATTAGATACCTGAGCACCCCATGTCACATAATCCTAAAAAAATCATTCTGACGAACTTTGATGAGAGTCCATCCATTTGTCAGAGTTTTAAGTGTTTATGAAACATGAATTCAAATGATATTTAAACTAAAATTCCATATATTATATCGCTTTTTTGTCAAGATCATTACCATCATTACTGAGCATCTTTTCAACCAACCAGGTAGAAGAAACATTCTTACTCTTTTACATAATGACCTCCATAAATCCCTGCATGACATTTTGATTTTACAATCATGATTATCGCATGTATCATCTTCTATTACGAATCATTTTGAACAATTTCAGCAAATACCAAGCCTGAACAACGTTGAATTGACGTCAAAATTACAGAACATCCCCTTTGTTTCCCAGCTCATTGTCATTCTCTCTTAATTGAGATCCATACATGAGGTCATTGTGAACACATGAATGTTCCTAAAATTTTTGTAGTCCATCTTTTGCTCCCGCTCAATTTTGATCTTGGTGCCGCCACTGGCTCTATTGCATATTGGAGAGACGTTTTCAACGGACTGATTTTCAGCGGTCGTTTTAGTATCGGGGAACCCCGATCCTAATAATTCTAGTTACAAGGTCCATCTTCCGTGACAAATAGAAAATGTTGCATTTACCATTCGCAGGTATAGTTTAATAGCCAATCACAAACTTACCTGTTTAAATATCTTAAAGGTTTTGAAAACTGGGCGTTCTTAAAAATATCGCTCTTCTTGCTTTAAAGTTAGCCTGTCAGTTGTGTTGGTATGGGGGAGGGATGAGTGTATAATTTCTGATAGCTTGAGTTTTCGATGGCGTTTTCGCGATTCTCTAGTCAAAGTGCATTAAACCATTGTCATGTTTTATACTTACCTGATCAATATTGCCTCCTAAAAGAATCTCTACTCCCTCTCTGAATTGCCTCCTCGATTCTATAAATAAAATAATCAATAAGTTATTTCTTTAATATTTCCAATACGCGTTGTTTCTGATGGGGGGGGGGGGGGGGGGGCCTTTTTTTTTATACACTTGATAAATTCCCAAGGTTGATACTTTCCACTATCCTAAGATAAGTAGAAATTTGAACTTGGTTCGTAGCACATAGATCTTATTCTCACAGAAATCACACATTATACATTAATCCGCTGTGAAGGCTCGCGACGCGTTGTCCACAACGCGTTGCCAGATAACTTGCTAAGCGTTGTGGGGCATACCATTTACGTGTCGTCTTGGCACACAGCGCAGACCATTGCTGAATCTTGGCAAACCTTGGCAAATCTTCACTACGCTAGGGTGTTATTAACCACATCATATCGGCTGAACGTGGGAAACTCCACGTACACACAGTGTCAGATAGCGTTGATTCGGATTTTTTGTACATTGCGGTACACTGGAGATTACGCAAAATACTTGGCCTATCGTAACGATTTACGCACCAAATTTTTCTAGTTAGCTGACTAGTTTATAATATAGGTTTAAGTTTGGAAAAAGACGAAAATACGATCCATACAAACATTTTTCTTACCTTATCAGCTGGCTCAATTCTCGATTGCTGCTGTCAAGTCATGCCACACGCCAGGCTTACAAAAACTAGTGAGCTATGGGGTCTTTTTGTCAGGAACCCATTTCTAACATCAGATTGACCACCTGATTCGTTGATTTCGCGATATCCAAGGTACCGCCGTTTTTTCATTCCTTGTTCAAGCTAATCGCAGAGCCTTTAACACAGCGTTTGGCTGCTAGGGAGTCCCATGACGTAGCGCATGTCTAAGAATAGCCGGCCAATTAGCGATGCGGATACGGAATAGGTGGCGCTGTGTCCCAGCACTAGAGATACTAGGGAGCGTAAATGGTGTGGGGTGTTTTTTAAATTACGTCACAGAAATTCATGATTTTGATTGGCCGACACAGCAACTCGATGCCGAAATGGCGCAACGCGCTGTGACTTTCTCACAACGCGTTGCGGCTATACGTTATAACCCTCATGGCTTGCCATAAGTGTGCTCATAAGTAGAGTTGAAACACGGTCCTGGGCTGGGGAGTATCGCTCCTAGGTATCCAGTATGGCAGGAGATATAGTCCTCCGGACTCACGGTCCGCCTACAATGGTAAAGAATAGGGCACTCTTCACTCTTCATTGTTGTCGTCTATGGAGACTGAACTATGGCTCCTATCGGACCATATCTCCTTTACAGCGACCAAGGAAATGTAAGGTAGTATAACAACACCAAAAGAATTGTCCCACTTGGAATGCTCTATGAATTTGGTTAGATCACAACCATAGCACTCGTTCTTGTAAATAGAAGAAAAGTGAACTGTAAGATATGACTAGTTGTCAAGCAAAACAGGTGCTTTATGGTCCTCTGAGTGCAAGAGCATATCAGTATTTCTATTTTATTCCCTTCTGAATACCTTTATTTTAAAAGCTCTTCAACGAGCTGCAAAAGAGCCTGGATTTCCTTAAAATCACTTAAACTAAATAATTAAATCGCAGTTACTTGACAATTGAAAACTAGTTTGGTCGTGAACCTTATCGTTTTTACGGGAAGTGGTCACGACGATTTTAATGAGATTTTGGCCACCACTTATGCTCCTGGAGCATACGTTGTGACAATCGTTCCTGGGCGGAGCAGCAATTCCTTATTTTGAGTGCAGTTTACAATTGCAGCATCGATTTATTCCGTAAAGGTTATTAAGGTTTGGAATAGCAACTCTGATTGCACAATACTAGCTGGTTAGATTCCTAACTTCATGATACAGTGGTCTGAGATTCGAAATTATGTATTTTTTTCATTACTTTTTTCAGGTTAGAGGGAAAAATTCAAAGTCCAAAGAAGAAACAGAAAATCCAATAGCTGCCATTAAAGTTTAGTAAGGAAGACCTACTCCTGGAGCATGGTTGGTACATGGTCAAAATCTCCAGCATGCTGGTTACCACGCGCTCCAGTTAATTTTCCACAGGTGCGCAAAAGCGCTAAAAGCTTTCGTAAAAAAGCGTCCAGGTAATTGTTTTTGGTGAAAAATTGGATTTTCGCCTTCTGTATCAGTGGAAAGAGGACCACCATAGCTAACACCAAAACCATAAGCAGTGGGTGCTCATAACAAATTCCCTAGGGGGTAGTAACCACTTTCCTTGGTAAACCGTGTTACAAAAAAGGCTTCGTAAGGCGAGGGTTAAAAGAAAGATCCCAAACATTTCAAACATGTAAAGGTACAGCAATACGTGATGCGAAAATTAAACTAGAGTTTTGTAAAGTTACGATTTATCCTGTGCAATAAAAATACATTTTCCATGAAGCGAATTGTGTTTCAATTTGTAAATCCATGTATCAACAGTGAAAAAACACGGAAGACATTGCGAGCCTTATATGGATTTCATTTATTGAAGATTTAGTTTTTTGAAGTTTCATTCAAAGAAATTATTTATGCAAGTGAAAAGCTAAAAACAACAGTATAAGCACATAAATAGTTTGTTACTCCAGTAAGCACACACACAACTCAAAACGCACAAACAACACAACCACACACACACGCATTCACGAACGCGCACACACAACACAGCACACACACACACACGGACTTTTAATGCCTTGGGGACATTAACTCCTTTTTTGACACCACAGAATTTATATACTCTTATATAATAAATTAAAGCCGCCAAATGTGGGTATTTTTTTCTGCAACCTAATGACACGAACAAACCCCGCTGTTTCATTACGACTTTACTACCTAGGTATTGGTGCATTCTTGTATACATTCGCCAACCAACACTTATGTGTAACGGACTTATTTTTTAACAGATAGTCCTTTAAAAGACCAACCATCGCTTCGCGATAATGTTAGTACTAATATGTTAAATGAAATACGTGAGAATCAATCTAACCACAGTATATCATGCCTCAAACCATTACTCATGCATCAACCTTATTTGAAACACACTCAAGGACCCCCTCTTTTTTACATTTGCAGTCCCTTTCACCGAATGCACCTGGGTTTGGAAACGCCA
>JAMKCH010016534.1:0-24183 GCA_023653785.1 Ophioderma brevispina
TTTTAATGTGGTATAGAGGTTTCTGGTCGGGCCCAAATGAGACATTTGTGCAAAAGGTCGCGGAGGGTAGCTATCGAGAGCGCAGTGTATCCAAGTTGACATGATTTCCTATATATCTTTTTAAGAGAAATGCGGCAAATAATCGGGGCAAAAAGAGCAGTCGTGTTCCAACACATTTTGGCTAAGATTGTAGTCCCGGGACCCCCAGGGCCGGGATTGAAATTGACAAGTGCATAACCATAAGACTTCTGGACCAGTGGTTTCTTTAATAGTATTTTAACAGGTTAAGCGAAATGATTGTGATGATTTCCTGAAGGCAGCGTAATAATAATAGGCAACAGCGCTTTGTCTACTTGCGTAAAGGGCGCTATATAAATCTCATTATTATTAGGCGGTCCTCGGATTTGGCTATCAAAGCAATCTGGATTGGAAGTAAGAGGGGTTCAAATTCTTTCCCATATATGGAAAATGGTTTATCTTGGAAAAGTACATCCTTCAAATCACTTGGGGTTGTTTTTCATTTGGACATTAAATATACTCCCCGCCTAAAAAATCCGAACGATATAAATTACTGTATTAAAAAGGTATGTAGGTATGTAGGTGAATTATAATAATAAATGCCAGGAGCGTTGTTCGCGTAATGTGTTTGCTTATTGACCTGTGTCCGTAATGCATTGATAACGAAGCATGATGTGGAAGTTTGAGAGATTTATCCAGCTGGCTTGGCGCGTTCATTTGAAAGCAAGTTTGAGCACGTTGATGGCCATTTCAACATCGTTCGGATTTTTTAGGCGGAGAGTATATATGTTTGACCTAAACTTTAAGGTTAAACTTAAACAAATTGAACAAACTCAATTGTTGGAGAAGCAGAAATCTTTCCTTTGATTGGGACTATCTGTGTCATCAAAACTTTGTTATGCCCCAGCTTCTGTATCAACTTTCTGTTCTTTGTAATAAAACTCCCAAAAGCTTTTTTTTTGATTCTCTTAACAGTTGTTTTTTAAATTTATTTTGGAATTGGGGAAACCGATCGGGTTAAAGGAAATGGTTTGTTGGATTACGCTATGGGTATGTTGTGGCATATGGTTGACCCTTGCACATTTGCTTTAGCTCAAAGAATGCTTGGGTTAATTATTTAGTTAGATGAAAATTATAATAGCTGGTGGAAAGTCTTGAAGTTGTGTGCTATTGGCAGATTTCCTCAAAAGGTGAAATTCTTTGGAATCTTATGCTCCGGAAGGTCTTTTATCAAAACTTGGCAATAATCAAGTGGCAGACTAATTAGAATGGTACATCTATAGAAATAAAGCTGTTAAAATATTATTAAATTTTGATATTGAAGAGTCCTCCTCCCAAGATGTTTTATGGTTTAAATAGAATCATCCTTTCTAAATCCAAAAAGTTTTTTTTTGATTATCGGGACTGGTACGATAAGGGGTTTATACTTTTTTGTCTGTTTAATTAATGCTTCCTGATCCCGATGATATCTCTTAAGACTTTTGAGGATATGATTTCTGAATTTGGTATTTCTCACAAAGACAGAAGAAAATTCAAATTTCTTGCTTAAACATTCCTCAAAATTGGGTTGATCCCCGGTATTCCACTTTTGCAATGTTTTGGGTAAATGTTGTTGATATGTGAACTCGACAGGGGGGTGAAAAAACATCTAAAATTCCTAAATACACTTATTCTATTCTTCTGTAAATGTTTTTGCTGAACAAGCAACAATTTTGGGGAGTAATAATTTTGCGGAAACAAATTTGACATTGCCGCTTGGGAGGAGATACATCTTCGTAACTTAAAATGCTCTATTGAGGCTCGTCTAAGATTCTTTATTTTTAAGTGTCCACTTGACATGCTTTTCGGGGATTTTTGTATAAAATAAAGAGGATGGAATCCCTAGATATCGCGCTACCACATCCTGTTGTGTGGGGGCACAAGCAGATTCAACAGAAACAACAACACTAACAGGTGACAATGGGTGTAAGGAGGCAACAACAATAAGAAATTGCTACAAGAAATATGCTCACTTACCGATTCACAGGGATTAATAACAGCGTGTTACCAAAGTTTCTAACTCGTTTATGAACGATCCATTATACTGCCAAAGAAGAATCAAGCGCCCAATTTAAATCCCGGTGTCAGCCTTATTCACATCGGTTCACATGTCGTTGTTTACAAAATGGTGGCGATATCACTTGTTTTGACAAGCTGTGTAGGATTTCGGTTTAAACTCGGGACTGAAATCGGAAAGGTCCAGAGCTCGAATACTTGGGTGCACAAATGCATGTAACTTTTCTGTGTGCATGTAAAGTTTTGTACTACATGCACAGTGTGAATGTAAATTTAAAATAATCAATTTGATTTCATATATCAGCATGCATTTTTAAAATTTATAGTAGAAAAAAAACCACTTAAAATATTAAAAAATGAAAAAGTTATAAAAATCTGTCTTTTAGCTTCTGTATTAATTAGTTACCACAATAGAATCACAAGCTTAAATAAAGTATAAACCAAACATTTGCCCTGGGAGCATTATAGGGGCCATGAATTCTATTTTTGTTAGCTCGTATCAATACAAGGCCTACTTGGCACGTGTGTGAATATATTGCACTGGGATTTTTTTGCCAGGCTTTCTTTGAAGGCATGCGGTGAACGTGTGACCCAATCATCGCCTCCAAAATGTATATACAGTGTGAGTCATCAGGATCCAAACTTTGGAAGAGCTTATAAAGTTTTTTACAATTGGCGGCATGTGGTGAAAGGATTGTGCATGGCCATTTGATTTGTGCATTGTAGTTTTCAGCATGCATGCAACAAAATGCATGTAGGTTTTATTTGTAATTCGAGGTCTGAAATGTCCCGAACATTTCAGTCAACATGATTGTTAATCTCTTCCCAACCCGTAATAAACAGTGTGTGTGCGGTTATACCATAAGCGTGTGGGCCGGTACGGCAGGATGAGACTCGTTTTGGTCTTCGACGTCATACCCCAATTAAAAATAATAGCACATGTTTGATCGGACAAATCTATTACCACTGAAGTACACACGTTTTCCAAAAGTTTTACGCCATTTTTCCATAGCACTGGATTCAAAAATAAATATAGTGGGACATATGAATGGCGGAAGTCTACTACTACATGTGGATGCGGTATTGAAACGATAAGTGCTCTAAATGGGACTTTGCAATTACACAGAAATTGATGTCATTGTTTCAGCATGCAAGAATAGCTTTAGTAAGTACTTCGCCCCCTATGAATCCCCCGAATGTTCTTTTGCGAGAAGGAGGCCAGAGACTATAAGCCATTGTGAAGGGCGATTCCGTCATTCAACTCTGGAAGAAATTCAGAACATTATTGGAAGAAACCTTCTGGGGATATTTGGCAATATCTTTGTACATATTTACATTGGGTAATAATTCTTTATTTACAGTGGCAAGTTCCAAGACAAAAAACCTCATACTAAATGGTTTAAGGATTTTTTGAATTTCCAGAAAGACATGGAATTAACATTTGCAAGACAAAATATAAATTATTAAATTGCAATTTAAAAAATGGGCGTTGTATAGCTTTGTTCCTTTTGGGTTGCTTGATTTTCTTAGTTAAATATGTTCTTTTATATTTTGATGCTTTTAGTGTACAGTGTAGCTTATTTTTTATAATTCCGTTCTTTGTTTTCCTTCATGATATTGTTGTGATTGTTGAAATGAGGTTGTGATTTTGTTTTTATCAATAAAAAAACACAACGATTAAAAAAGTTTGATGCTACTGTTCATACTTAAGTCATATTTTTGATGCTTATATTAATTTATATGTGTGCTCTTGTTTGACTATAAACCTGGTTGTTGTTTTTGTAAAGTCAATAAATGACCATTGGTCAAGCTAATTGTAATCTGTAAACGAGAGCATCAACGATGCATTAACCCGCTTAAAATTTATAGCACAGGAGCGGCAGTAAGACTAGGAGGGCAAAATGAATGATTAACTCATGTTGGTAAAAGAAAGTAATGACAAAAAAACCTGTTTTTCCGATCTGGCACTTAAGTGTTAATTTAAAAACAATGTAAAACGATGTAGGGAAGCATATCTATTTTTTTTATAGAACAAAAATAAACTACTCATTAGGGCTATGTCAATACCATATTTTGAAATTGTTTGCCTTTGAAAAAATCCAGAAATCACAAGGGGCAAAAATCATTGCACGCAACGAATAGATTTGCCCTGGGCGACCTAAATAATCAGGCTTAGTGTATTTGCGAAACGAAACAAAACGAAAACAGAAAAACCCCATAGGATTACACGCTTTGTTCCTGATGCACGTGGGCAGTGCATGGGGGGGACGGAATAAAGCGTGTACTCCAATGGCCATGTTGTTTCATTTCGTTTCGCCAAAATACAGGTAAGCCAATAATCCTTCAGTTGTGAGGATTCAAAACGAGGCCACGGTGGGTGTGCCTTCCACTTGAAAATGGAAGGATTGAAGTTGTTTATGGTTTCTTAGCGGCCGGGGTCATAAAAGTGGTAATAAAATTGGATGATTTGAGCCAACAATACTCCAATTGGTCGAGCTAGGAGTTTTTAAAAAAAAATTGTGCTCGTCGCTGTGCGACTGCACACTTTTTTTAAAACATCATAGGGACCAATGACTTGGAGTATTGCGAGAAAAAAAACATCCAATTTATCATTATATTTTGTTTGCAGAATCTGGGTCCTTATTACTCTAAATTAATTTTAAGATGTGAATAGGTACAGCCAGAAAACAGGAACCAGAATACCTGACAAGGTACACCAGACAGGGTCCTGGCACCAGACAACTGGTTCCAGACTCTAACACCTAAATTCTGACACCAAATCCTACACCAACATCTGATCTTAACTTATAAACCCAAACCAAACCAACAGGACACCCAACATGAACTCACATGACACTAATCACCTGACACCCAACATAACACCTGACATCAAAAATGACACAATCTTCTGGAACCCAAATGACACCATAAACGGACACCCAACACCTGACACCAATCACATGACACCCAACATTGGACAATCGGTCAACGACACCCAACAGACCAACCCGTCACCTGTGGGGGGGGGGGGGGGGGACTTTACACCCAACATGACACCGTCACCTGACACCCAACATGACACCGTCACCTGACACCCAACATGTCACCCGTCACTGACACACCACATGACACCGTCACCTGACACACATGACACCGTCACCTGGAACACACAACAATGACACCCGTAACAGGACACCCATCACAAGACACCCATCACCTGACACCCAACATTAACACCTGACACACACCTGACACCCATCATCTGACACCCAACACCTGACACCCAACATGCACCCATCACCTGACACCTGTAACTGTACACCACAAATGACACGTCAACCTGACACCCAACATGGGAAACTCAACATGACACCCACACCTGACACATGAATTACAACCAACATGACACCGTTCACCTGGCACCAACAGACACCAACTGAACCCAACATGGGGACACTCAATAGACACTCCACCTGACACCCAAGCACCTGACACCCAACATTGACCCCCGTCACATAACACCATCACCTGACACCAAGCATGACACCCATCACCTGGACCCAACACCTGACACCCAACATTCAATATTTGACACCTGACACCCAATATTTTGACATCCAAACACCTGACCAACTAAAAAATTTGACACTCAACACATGATGAATAACACCAGCCACCTGACACCAAAAATCACACAGGCCCCCTGAAACCCCCCCCAAAAAACCCAACATTTGACAACAACTGACACCCAACATGGACACCCCACCTGACATCCAACACTTACACAGCATCTGACCCCTGGACATCCAACATCCAAAATCTGTACAGACACAAAAGATCTGACACGTTAACACTCAAACCTGGCACCTTACACCCTTCTATCGGACAACCATATCTGACACCCAAAAAACCTGGTACCAAATGTCTGACACTTAACCTGACACCAAAACCCCAGACACCTTATACCTGCCACCCAACATCTAATTCTGACACTCTACACCACCTTATTCTCCACTGACACCGTCATAATCAATAGCACCAGGGAACTACTAAGACAAGACAGACACTATGAGTTACAAAAGCTTCATCTACCAAGGACACAGTCTGTGGGTTGTACTTGTATCTACTTGACACTGAACTACCGTGTGTGATCTGGGTATAATACTATCATTACCCCAAAACAACCATGGGTGTATTTTGTAAATACCTTGGTGAATGAAAGCTACTGACTGTGCCAAGGAATGAGATTTACTAGTCATAGTGAGACTAAAACGTCATGAAAGACTCCCCCTCAAGAATGAAACATCCCTAAACTATTTCAAACCATCATTAGCATCCCTCAGCAACTGTCAATTAATTCAAAATAATTAGCGCAATTACTTTGCAGCTGTGACATAGCCAATACACTGTTTTACTGGCTATTTAACCATGTACAAAGAAGACAGATGGCGATTCTGAAAACCAAAATGATGTTTAAAATGGTGTTAAAATGCTAAATAACATATTGGTTTTATTATGTTGTCATCATGAAAACATTTACAAAATTTACTGAGTCGGGGGGTTCCCCAACGGGTTGGTCGGGCAACCGGAAACAAATTATATTTTTGTGCAGCCTTATAGTCGAACAGGGCGGCCTATAGCTATAGGCTATATAGTAAAACAAAATCTAAGTGAAAAATGATAAAGGACCAAACAAAAGTCGCCACCACTGTGAAGCAAGATAAATCGTGCTAACACACACACACACACAGATACACCGACATACGACTAAAGTAATCCGTATGTGCCTTCCACAGCTGTTTGAGAGTCTCATTTATTATGGCAAAACGAGAATAAAACAAAAAATATCAACGGCGACACACTTTTGACAACTGATTTGGAGTATTTAGGCCAGTATCTACATCCTGTGTAAATTTGATGAAATTTCATTGCGGGCAAATATGATTTTTCATAAAAAGCTAGTTTTACACGTCTTTCTATGGGAAATAGGCATATAGAGGGCGCTATAACATACAAATTATGACCTTTGTAGGCCTATATGGCAAGATTCCCGCAATGGATTTTTCTGATTTTTGAGGTGGTAATAGCTCTTGCATGTCCCTACTTATATCAGTTGTCAAAATTGTGTCGCCATTGTTTAAAATTGCTCTAAAAATAAAAGAGACAATTTGCATAGGGTCAAACAGCTGTGCTTCTGCAATTCTTGCAGACGACACAAAAAAGTTTCATTAGTGACAACATCATAAACATGGACAAGGGCAGTGTGTTTACATGAAATAATACTATGAATTTATAACTTACAAACCAATGATCAATCCAATCTGTAGAGTACTGGTTGAAGCTGCCCCCATCATCGCCCCGGGCATCATTGATGCCACTCCCCGTTGTATTTTGTATGATTCACTAAGCTATAACTCTTGCAACATGCCAAAATATCATTACTAATACGAATAGTGACCACACTCACTGTTACTGTAGCAATGTGGTATATGCACACGTGCAATGTTGTCTGTGTTCTAATGACAATCCTCCGTGCATAATAGACGGTATTTGCATGTCAATCCACCAAACCTTGTGCTTCTTTAAGAATCATTGTTTTCGTCCTAATCAAAATTGTCCATTACGTTGTTTCGAAAAAAGATGTCTAATTTCAGCTACGTAAACTCCGGTGAGCGATCCAATACTAGCTAGTATGTCCAACTTAAAATTGGTTGAAACTTGAACGTTTCACCACCGCCAAACCGTACATACGACAGCTGTAAAGGACTCCCTGTAACAAATACAAGATTAGCCTCAGGCCGGCCAAGGGCAACATATTTTTATCAACAAGGTCACGTAATGTTGTAATCGACTCTCCATTGGTGGAAGCGGGGCCAAGGGCCCAATCAACGAGATCACGTGGTTGTAATCGACAAATCGATTGGTGCAACATGCCTCATGACTACGGCGGTGCGGAAAGTAAGATCGTGCATATTAAATTAGCTAGCCTAGTGCCGTAGCACCGTGGGAAAATGTTTGATGCTCGCCAGAGCCCATCATATTGCAGTACCTTTCGCAGTCTGTGACACAGACTACACCGTGGGAAATACTGGACCGCCGTAATATTGCAGGGAAGATCTGCTATTTTCGGTGATACCCTTGAATACACGGAGCTTACAAACACCATTCATATGATAGGCATACTCACGAAAAGGAACACGACTCGATCGAGGTCTAATAGAACCAGAGATGAACACAGCGAGAATTCTTTGTCAAATGCCAGACCTCGGCAGGGCGTAATCTAAATGCACGGCGCATAGTCGTAACTTCACGGCATATTACCAATTTCCCTCCAATTTCCCTCCAATTCGAAAAGATCCACAGCCCGAAAACCGCTCCGATCGGCCAAACACACCCCGATTTCGGAAAATTGCTCTATGGAGACTCGACCCATATCCATCCCTACCCACTACCAAAATTTCATTGACGTACGATCAAAAATGAAGCCCCTGATAGTCGTCACACATACGAAATCGAGAGTCGTCCATCATGACTATCACCTCGCTGCACTAAAGCGCGAGGGTGAAAAAAACAGTAGGCCCATTAAGACACACAGTAGTGTGTCCACCAAGTTTTAAAAATAACAACTGAAAAACACCAAAAAACAGCCAAAAAAGCATTAAAACATCCATGATACAAACGACACACACCGTGAGTATATTAACAGAAACAAACTTCCCTTTGTTTGACGCGCGTTTGACGAGAAATAGCACTAGGTGGCAATATTATCAATAATCACTTAACCGCTCGCAATACACAACCAGAACATGTATTTCAACCCACAAAAGTATATTGGACACATTTCATGCGCAACATATGTAATAAGAAAACGGAAACGATGAATTAGAAGTACTTTCAACGGTCACTTATAATGATTATTACTATGGCAAGTGCGAAACTCTTACAAGTGGTCTCACAGACCTACAGCCTTTATTACGAAATGGATAGTAGCCAAACTTAATACATAATTTCTAGTTATCCTCATGATGTGCCTTTTAGTAATAATATTGAAGATAATTCACAATTCATAATTTGCAAAGAAATGACGTTTAACGGGATTCTTTTGTTCAACATCACTACTGAACCATCACTTACTATCATATCCAACAATTTGCGATACATGTGATAAGCTTACTTCGTGGCCGAGCGGTCTAAGCGTTGGACGTTATTGATTTTACTTTTGGATAGTCTCTTGTTGTCGGTTCGAGTCCAGCGGTTGCCCACGACTTTGAGCACATTAAAATTACACGAGAGGAAGATCATTTTCTTTACTTACGGTCAGCTTGGCCATTGAAGTTTATGGAATGGAAGTATAATTAATCTATAGTTCAAACATTTCCAAATCTTTCTTATTAAAACACACGGTAGTGTGTCCACCAAGTTTTAAAAATAAAACCAAAAAAAGAAAAAACAGCAAAAAAGCATTGGAATGTCCATGATACAAGCGACACACACCGTGAGTATTAAGACACACGGTAGTGTGTCAACCAAGTTTTAAAAAAAAACCGAAAAACAAGAAAAAACAAACAAAAGCATCAGAACATCCCTGATACAAGCGACACACACCGTGAGTATATTAACAGAAACAAACTTCCCTTTGTTTGACGCGTGTTTGACGAATAAAATCACGAGGTGGGGGTGTCTTTAACAATCGCTTAACTACTCGTAATACAAAAGCATAGCTTGTATTTCAACCATAGGAAGTATATATGACACATTTCATGAGCAAGATATGATTTAAGAAAACGGAAACGACGAGTTAGAAATGCTTTCAAACGGTCATTTATAACGATTATTAGTGGCAAATGTGAAACTTTAAAAAACGGTTCTCACAGGCTACATTTTTCGAACACGAATATTGGCCAAAATTTAGTACATATTCTATTTATCCTCATGATGTGCCATTTTTTGTACATTGAAAAGAATTGACCCTTATACAAAGAAAAAAATGATTTCAAAAAAGAAAAAAATTCTTTGTTTTTTTTTTTTTTTTTTTTTTTTTTTTTTTTTTCTTTTTTTTTTTTTTTTTTTTCTTTTCTTCAACATCATCTGAACCCTCACATATAGCATATACAACAATTCGTGTGTTAGCAGGAAGCGCTTCCGTCTGGAGCAGCGGTCTAAAGCCATTGACATTATGATTTTACTTTGGATGTGTTGTGTCAGTTCGAGCCGGCTGTGGCCCACTACTTTTGGCAGTATTGAGTTCTGGTGATCATTATCTTAATTTTGGGTGTGTAGGCTAACAGTCACCCTGACCAGATAAACGGAATGGAAGATAATAATAAAAGTGTACAAGGAGGTTGAAACATGCTCATTGGCCAATCTTTCTTAATATGAATTTAGAATTCAGTTATTATCAGGAAACATCAAAATTGTCCAATCCATTTTACATTGAAATGAAGGTTCAGAAAATAAAAAAATGTATTGGAAGTAATCGTATAAAAACAGCTAAAAAGTGGCTACTTTGGCGGAAAAATAAGACCAATCATTATTAAAGTGATCGATGAATTTCACCCAATTTGAAACCAATAAATATTCCTCATAACATAGCAAGTAATATCACAGGGAAAAATCTCTTCTTCTGATGAAAACAGTAGATTCATACATACACTATCTAATTCTTTTTCACTTTCGCTGGTGATTTCAGGGAATATGATTCGCCCTCATTAATATAGTAAGTCTCACAGTTAGTGCTATCATTCTTTTAGCCAGAGAGACTAAATTTCATGATATAAAGTCAAAATTCAAGTATTAAAGTATGATTTTTTTATTGAGATTGCATTAATACCATCGTAAATAACCTCGTAATCAGTGGCATTGTCATATTATTTCACATTCCGTGCACATGTAGTGAGTCAGTGTAGACGTTTATTCTGCGGACAATTGGAATAAATTATATTACAAATATGTCGGGAAATCCAACTTTTTCTTTTCACCACCCATGACTTATCTTAATAACTCTCCTCTACCTGCTGTCCTCTTGCTAGTCCGGGTTGCGTAAAGGTTTGGTTACAAACATTTTACAGGTATTTATCTAAATAAATTCAAAATTTCATGCCAATGGCATTAAAATCATATGTCCATATTTTTTGCAGAGATGCCACTTTGCAGGGAAAAACCATGATGCCTGAAGACCGGATTTGCTTGCCCAATTTAGTATTTTTCGTTATTTCAGCCCGGGTGGGGTTTTTCAGCGTCATTTAGTAATTTCACGGGGGTCTTCCACCAATAAAAGGTTTTTTGAGTGATGCTGAAACAGTGGGATTAGAAATTAAAACACCTTTCTAAACACTGTTTGCACCAGTTTCTAAACATGTAAAATATCTGTTTAATATCTAAACACCTATATTCTAAAAAATGTTTAAAATTAAAAACATTTTAGCATTTGACATTGGTGTTTAGAGATTTGAAAACAAGCATTAAGAGATTTGACATGTTTAATACCTTAACTAATTTGCACGTTTCTAAACAATGTGTGCAGTGTAGGTGATAGAATTGATACGTGTCCTCTTAGTAAATACGACTTAATAAACTAAACGCAAACAGTAAAACTCATGCTTTTCTTTTAAAATGTAAAAGCAGGTAAGAGCACCAAAAGGTACAAAAAATACTGAATTCTCCACAATTTTATGCTCTTTTGAAGTATATTTTTTTGATGAAAAGGCCCAAAAATTTCAGAAACTGAAAATCTGAATATCTCAGTAACCGAAGAAGAAGCTAAAAACGTCAAAAAAAAACCAAAGGTTTATGTCCAATATAATAAATATATTAAATCTCAATTTTGATAGCCATGGCCATGGATTTAAGTCTTCATATTTTTAACTTATGTTAAGAGCAGTATAGACAACCAAACAATTACCCTGACTATACCGAGAAAAAAACTGGAACTTCAAAACTGTTAATTAGAAACTTGTTCAAATACTTCACCAAAAACACTTTGCTTTACTTAAACAAAACATCACGTATAGGGAATAATCACACACAATTCAAATAAGTGTATTTAAAACTGTTCATGGAAACAGCATTTTCTTGCAAATTGACCAACTGCCAATTTGCACCGCTATTCAATGTTCACCAAAAATAAATGAAATCTACCAAAAAGACGTTGGCAACTTAAAAAGCCACCAAGTTAAAAAGAGTACGAGCCTAATTCAATTTAATAAAGTGTAAATGAGAGCACCAAGTATACTCAAGGCGTCTGCCCCATTGGCAACCTGGTCCCATTTCTCCTGCAATGCAAAAGAAAAGGCCATGCATGTTTCCCACCATCAACCTTCTTCAAGCCTAAATATACGTTTTAAATGGTGGGGATAGAGGTGCTGAGTAATAATATTGTGTTCAAAAGAGTGCCTCTTCATGTGAGGGTAATGGTTTCTTCCTACCATAGTATTCTACAGAAAGAATGTTACAAACAATGCTACCAGAAACATACTTACGTGAACTCTACCACAGAAATCATAATACATGCACACTACCACAGAACTCATAACCAAAATACCTCCAGAACAGCGGCTGTCTGGAAACATTTCAACGGGGAAAAGAATTGCGACACGGGGATGATGTTGCCAAAGAGATTGGACTTATCCGGATATGAATACAGAAGTCCGACGGATCTGCACTCGAATGGTCTCCGAATCGTGAATTTAAAACCAACAAGAAACAAGCAAAAAAAAAAACAAAACAAAAACAAAACAAAACAACTAAGCAATTCAACTTGAAGTATCAGTCAGAGAAAGGACGGGCCTTGACACAGAAAAAGGAATATAATTCCAAACTCACTGCGCCAATGTACCTTTTAAGGAAAGCAACTTAAACTCTTTTAAGTGCAGTTTGGAATTATTTTAAATGGTCTGATGATGATGGTTGCTTTAATTAATTACCATGAATGTTCGAAACGAGAGCATAACGATGCATGGGTAAACCCGTGTTATGATACAGCAGGGATACTACAGCCTGTCTCAAAAACTTGTATAGTGAAAAAGTGCCCTCTTGGCAATTACAAAATATCAAGTTGTGACCTGATTACTTAAATCACCTTCAAAAGGACAGTCGTATAGCTTTTCAAATTTTTGCGTTTGTTCTGGTCAAAATGTCTGTTGTAATCTCGAGATGCTTAGTGAACAACGACGAGTCAGGCGTGGAAAGACAACAATTTTGTGAAAACTCCATGACCGCAATGAATGATAATCTCTCCCACAGGTAGTTAGACTGTAATCTGGTCATTTTCATTGATTTTTCATATTAACAGAAGATCAGGTGAAAAGCGATTTTTGTAAAAAGGGAACACAAAACAGATTTTGACTTTGTAAAATGGAAAATTGGTCTCTACCCCGGTGGTGTCACTTCCTATTCATAGGCGTAACGCATGATCGGTCCCCAAGTCAAAAAATACGGGGCCCTTTTTCGCGTAGTTTCATGTACATTCTAAGCAATTTGACCCCTTTTTTACATGAAAATGGGTACAAATTAACCTTTAAAAACAACTTTTTTGCATTTCAAGTACACTTTTACAAAATCACCCCTTTTTGACATTTTCAAGAAACACACACAACAACATATTTCTTTTCAAAGATGAACTCTTATCCTTTTTACCTGTTAAATACCATCTTTAAGCTAATATATGAGGAAAACCAAATAACAGAAAAGTACCATGAATGACAATATAAACAGAAAAGTACATTGAATTTGTCCCAATTTCCCCCAAACATATCATTACGATAAAAAATAGCATGTGTGAACAATTCAGGAGTAAAGTCACTAATGCTTTTGCCTGCATTGCGACCAAACCATGCAACAAGCATCTACAACAGTTAGCTCCTTATTATTCATGACAGTTTCTTTTATTACAGACAAAATATACATCAGAAGAAAATCAAAGGCACTTTTCAATATAAAACTACTCCTGGGAGGACAGTTTTTTTGCAATACGGCACACTAATGACCCTGAGTACAGACACACAAATTATTGACAGTCGCGCATGGTCGAGACAAACGTGCCTTGACTTTATGGTCAGCACCGTGATGAATCAGAGTACCCTGCTGGTCATGGTTCCACAGACCGGATGCATTATGATATCGCTGATCGAAAGACCCATGGATCAGCGTCCTTACATGGAGGCACAGAGTTGGAGCTAAACAATAGACATTGCAAGCCCCTGACTTACACAAATCACATGAAATGTAACAAACGGGATTCGCACTTGAACTTCAGTGGGACTTGTCCCGGGGACTGTAGTTGTCGAATATTTTGGGGCAAAAACATAACAAAAATGTAATAATGGATTAAATAAGCGAGAAATTGGTAAGATTTCTAGGATTTCACATTTCGTAATTCACAAAAAAATATACCCTTTTTCCAAAAATATGATGACATCGTCGACAAAAAAAGGACCTTTTTTTACAAAATCGCGTACATATATGTTCGCGAAACATACTTTCAAAACCCTTTTTACGCGAAAAAGGGAACGTATCATGCCTACACCTGCGTCAACTGAGTGACACACCGCTGTCTCGACTCTTCTGCCAGGACATACAAAGTTGGGCTGACAAAAAAAAACATTCAACAGTGTCATTACAAAGTCTCCAATGAAACCAAGTTGAAAAATGAAAGTAGTAGAAATTATGATTCTTATTTGATATGACGGTAAAATATAGTGTGAAAAGACAATTGAATCTCTATAATAGGCTATATAGTCACTTGTCGATTTTTACAATATTTCATTGCCACATTAAATAAGATACATTAATTAAAGGTCTAAGGGGCCTGATTAGTTTTGGTGGATAAAATAATAGGAGAGTTAGTTTCAAAAACACATTATGTTTCTACATGCTATAACAAATGTTTGTTGAGGAAAGGTAGGCCTGACATACTTTTTCTGACTAAAAGTATTGTTCAGCTAATAACTCCCACAACTAAGAGTCCTATTAGATGCAAATGACTTGAAATATATAAATAACCACTGATAGTTGAAAGTCTACAAAGTGAAACCAAGTATGGTCAAGTCCCAGGGTAAAGTGACTATCACTGAAAGTTTACTCCTGGGATGAAGATATCCCCTAATGTGAATTGGAGAGTCTAATTGAAGTAAACATAACATCATTATCTAGATAAACATATGAAATTTAATGCAAGTGATACCAGCTATTCGAATGGCCTCTCTCAAGAGCAATGTAACTAAAATTAATTAGCCAAGTATGTTATAAACATCATTTCATGTTGTCCTTGGTATGTTCTCTTCCAAACCAGATTAACAATTTTTGACAGCTCTTTAATTTTCACATAGAATGTGGAGGGAAATGATTGTAGTAAATGGCTAAAGCGTGGAGTTCTGATAATGAGACATGATTAAATTAATAAACATTTTTTAAGTTAACATTAAACTTTCAAACAATTTAAAAAAGTAAAATTTGAAATTTTAAAATAGATATGTTTAAAACTATAGTTTGTTCAAATATTCCCTCCCTCAGAGGTAGAGTGAGTGTTTCCATGGACCTGCTAGTAAGGTCAAGGCCCTAAAGTGCTAAAACGTCGGTAGTAAATCTTTCAAATGCATAATTAGATGAAAGAGTAAATTAAAGAAATATACCAGATGATCAAGGCGGCCCTTTACTTTGAGCATAGAGTTGCACACTGTAAATACTTTGCCCAATGCGTATGCCTTCGCCATCCACATAGAAATTGACACACAAGGCCCGATGACTTTTCAAGTAAAAGTCTGGACTTTGAGTGTAAAAAACGGCTCCAAGACAAATTACACCACGGATTTTGGGGAGACTCGCTTATACGTCCCCGACTCGGGCTCTACCCTACCCACTTCCAAAAGTTGCTCACCATACGATAAGAAATGTAGCCACTGATATACAAACACACACAATAATTGGTGACTACATTACTCGTGCGTCAGAGCTATAACCCTGGTGCTGGCACAAGGGTTAAAAAAAAAAGTTCGGAATAGAAGAAATGGGACCAAGTTTGCCAATGGGGCAGACGCACTTGAGTATACTTGGTGCTCTCTTTACATTTATTAACTTTATATGGCTCGTACTCTTTTTAAAACTTGGTGGCTTTTTACGTTGCCAACGTCTTTTTGGTAGATTCCATATCAACATTCGAGATGTGCACCGCAGCACGTCATGGATTTTTTTCGCTTTAAGTGTGGTGGTAGACATTGATGAGATATGAAAATCCTGAAATTTTGAGCGTCATAGTCCATTTCGTTTTCCCGCTAGAGCAATTGGAAATTTAGGGGGGTCACCATCAAAAGTGCCGCCCAATGCGAAAGACTATGTTAAGAGGGTCACAGATTAGTAATGGAGCACTCCACAACTTTGAAAATCACTATCTGTGAGTAATATTTGGTGTAGGATTCAAATCTGCCATCAAGAAGTTCATAGCGTGTTTACTTTTAGAGATAATGAGCCTAAATATGCGCCTTTGTTCATTCTGGGTCAAGTCTGGGGGATCATAACTCCAAAAGTAAGAAAATTTTTACTGTCCATCTTTTGGTCAATCAGAGTTATATAGTAGAACTTTAATCCAATACAATTATGAACACTTCAGAAAAGTAATAAGTGGGGTAACAGCCCCTTGAAAATGGTAATTGTACTTTTTTGACACATTTTGACCCCCCCCCCCCCCCAAAAACCAATGTTGACATTCGACACTACCACTCTACTTCAGATATGTTGAAGATATATCATTAAACAACTTTTCTTGAAAGAACTAGCTTGGTGTCTTTATTTTTTCAAAACAAAATATACACTCAAAGTTACCACACAAAGGTATACGTGACCCAGAGGTCATTGTACATGCACAGTGTATATCACCATATACATTCCATGGGGATATCAGCAAAAGTGTTTTGTGCTGAAACAATGAAGACATCGAGACACCAAGCTGGTTCCTTCAAGAATAGTTCTTTGATGATGTATCTTCAACATATCTGAAGTAGAGGGGTGATGTCGTTTGTCAACATTGATTTTCAGGGGGGAAAATATATGTCAAAATGCAAAATTAGGATTTTTCAATAGGGCTGTTGTGTAAACTCACTTAGTACCCTAACCATGTGATTATATTGCAATGGTAGAAAGGCCTGCAGGGACTACATTAGCAAGAAAATGGACATTAAAAATATTGTTACTTATGGAGTTCTGACCCCCCAAACTTGGTCCCAGATGAAAGATATTGCATTTTTACACCGAAATAACTTTAAAAGTAAAGGAGCTATCACATATTTTTTATGCCAGATTTGAATTCTACACCAACAAAATTCCCCAGATAGTGATTTTCAAAGTTAGGGAGGGTTTCATTACGGCCATGTGTCTTGAACTCGCCACCCATAGCGTTACATTGCGCGATTCTAAGAAAATCACATCTATCGTGCTTCAAGTTAGCATAAACATCAGAAGTATTCACCCTATCTATACAACGTATACATTTTCTAAAAGGAAATTCCATGAGGAATTCAAATATGCCACCTAAAAATTGGGTTGGGTGAAGTAGAACACTTTATGTGAAAACATTTACTTCAAGGAACACCAAAATATGTTTCTTGTAAGAGCCATATCTCATCCCCCATTGCCCCTACAAGTATTTTCGCTTCAGATTTGAATTCCTCATCAAATTTCCTTCTAGAAAATGTATAACTGTGTGGGGTTATGCCTTTTCACAAATAAGATACATGAAAGCAAACATTCATAACTTTGTGTATTGAAATTGAGCAAAAAATATCAATTACCCATGGAGAAGTGCATGAAGCTTCATTTCATCATTTATCATGCACTCAAAGGTAGAATAGAATATAAGGTATGATTTTGGGAACCGAGTACCCATCTACGACGATTGAAACCAAGGTGATACCATTAAAAGTGCAAGACGATGCAGGATAGGACCGCAGTTCTTCCTATGCAGAAATAATGGTGTCGCCGGTTTCAAGTCATCGTAAAGAGCGTACCGGTCCCAAATCATACCTTGATTCTAAAACAGATTCAACATTTAAGGTCATCTTTAACCCAATTCGCGATACTTTACGGCTAATACAACAAGAAAGGACTGTCACCACTCAGTAACAACAATCGAACAACCCGTTGAAACGCAAAGTCTTACGCAACGAACGCACGTGGCAGGTGTGCTGCGAACGAGCAAAACGCCAGATATGACGCGAGACATTCAACCTCAAAAATAACGTCCAATACGCAGCAGCGTACTACCTGGGTTCAATTGTCGAATTGAACCCGGGCATCAGCCAATAAAATTGCTTACATTTTCACAGCTGTTTAGAATTATAATTTACTGAAATGGTAATATTTCAATATCTTTTGAAAAAAAAACAATTGAAAACAACACATAGTATAAGTGTATACCTGGACCAATACTTGTCATGAAGTGGATGTTTCATACATGTTCATTACAGGATAGTTGGGAACACATAATGTATAGGTAGTCATCATTTGTCAGAGTAAAGTGGGCTCCTCTCTTAACAAGTTTAATTCCAAAGGCATGCAGTACAGTCCTTAGGAATAACTGCCTTTGTTTACTAGTTTAACATAGGCAAGACCACTGACGCAGTATTGTTGGCATTATGATCATGCACATTATGCGTGAACTTGTTACTTTAAGACACTGTTCGTATTAAAATGTTTGTCAATTACTTTAATTATTCATGTGGCCCTATTCATATTACATCATTTAGATGCTGAATAGAACATAAATCCAATTTAGTCTGTGCAGAAGAAGTGAAATGCAGATAATACACACTGAAAAATGTTAACTTCCATAGAGTTTGTGTGTACCGCTTCCCCTGCCTCCGCTTCCCCCGCCTCCACCACCCTGCCCACCGTGAATTCTTTTAGTCACGGTGTCATCATTAAAAATGCTAGAGTATCCCCCATTACAGGGCTGAGAGTGCATTTATAGCTTTAAAATGAGACCAAAAGCATTGCAACACCTTCATGTTTGGCAGAGATATCATCATTTCATTCTAGTCGAATTTGGAAAAACGTAACAGCACCACCTTTTTTGGGTGGCGAGTTCAAGACACATGGCCTTACAAGTTTATGGCCCTCTAAAATTGTCTTTCGCATCGCACAGTATTTTTCATGGTGACCCCCCTAAATTCCTGAATGCTCCTGCGGGAAAACGAAAGGCGATATGAAGCTCAAAATTTCGGGATTTTCATTTCTCATCAATATCTATCATCACACTAAAACAGAAAAAAATCCATGACATGCTGCGGTGCACATCTCAAGTGTTGAAATAGAATAGCCCAGTTTCATGTCCATACATCAACGTTTACCCCATTTTACCTCGAATGACACCTGATGACGGGTGTTTCCATAACATGACACCCTTTCCTGACATGCTTTTCTGACATACATTTCTGACATGCTTTTTACCTGTTATAACGAGAAGAAATTTCTTTGTAAATAGTATGAACATATGCAAGAAATAGCTATCTCAAGTAATGCACTTTTGTATATTTTAGTGTATTAAAAAACAATGAATATTTTTTAGCTTGTTCATGCCCTATTCCAACAGATTACCGATCATTGGTTTAACTAGGCTGGGGCGTTGTGCGGTACCAGATACCTTTTAATAGTATACCTCTTTCGGAGCTGAAATCACGCTGTAAAAGCAGGGTCTTTCGGAGCTGTATCCAAAAACGGCAACTTTATAGGAGCTGGAGATTTTACAGAAACAGGGTCTAGTACTAGTACATTGTAGGGCTAATTGTTAAACAGAAGAGCAAAATGACAACAATTGGTTGGCATACCATTTAAGAATGAAAAGCAACATTCAGAATGATTAAGTTCAACGAAGGAAGTATTATATAAATTAATATGGTGTCTTTTGGAGCTTTGTGCAGGCTTTGGGAGCTTACAATCTAAAAATGGACCGTCTTTTGGAGCTTTCTTTGGTAAATTGCAAGATTGATTTGGTGCTGGCGAACTCCAAATAAGTGGGTTTATTTGGACGAGCATACCTGTATGGTCAAATGTGTTAAGTGCCCCCCCCAGTCGGATAATAGAATCAAAATGAGTAAATAAATGTACAAGTAGAATAAAAGTATAGAAATGTAAATTTGAACAAGAAATATATGTGGAAATATTTCCAAATTTAAAACACTTATTTTTATTGTAGAAACACTGGTAAATTTGAGGAAAACAAATGATGCAAATATCAAATCTGATCTGAGCAGTCCTCTGTGGTGTGGTGACAATGATCTCGGCAGGCCTGCATGATTAGGGACAAATTATTTTTCTTTGGAAGGGGGAAGTACCTCGGATATATTTTTGTGCCCCCCCCCCCCATGTGTAATGTTCAACAATTTTATGACCTCCCTCCCAGGAGCTCCATTGGTGTTTTAGATGTAACCCTGGGATGTAACCTCGGCATATAACCGACAATGGAATGCGTTTTTGGTATTCTTGGCTATTTTATTGAACACAAAAATCTATTATCACTCAATAATCTTTCTTTATTATTTCTGTGACTCCTCATGTTAAAACAAGGGAAAATATGCGCCTTCCCCTTCAAAAAAATGTGACCCTCCCATTCGGTAGTCCGCTAAATACACGGGTGAATAATCTGAACGCAATGGGTCAAAAGCAACAATAACTAAAACAACTGACTTTACACTCGAGACTATAGTCCCGTTGATAATGTGTGTATTGCCCGTTCCTAGTACAAGGCCCATTACACATCTTTTCGCGCGGTAATATCAAGCGAGATAGATATGATCGAGCCTGAAAATTTTTCATTGTCGATTTCATTGTGCTTGCTGTATTACTTTCCTCTGTTTAGGTTATACTTAAACGTGGCAGGGTGTGCTATTTATGATTAAGTCCAGATAGGATATAAATACTTGTATAATGAAAAAAAAAACATGTCAGAAAAGTATGTCAGAAAAGGGTGATGACCTTCGATCCACTAACCACTAACGTCAACGATTATAGGAATTTTCATCACCTCTGGCCTTGCATTTTGACAATTGGATCGGCCAAAAGTACTCACCTAATTTCACATGTGGCTCACTGTCGAAAATGCACAAATTCAGCATATTATGGTAAAGGACATTCAAAATATTCATTGCAAAGAACTTGTTGCTTCAACGGGAAAGTTTTGAAAAATGAGGTTTAGGATCATGAAAATATGCACCTTCTAATCATGAATCCTGCCAAATTTCCCGCTATTCGTGTATTTACGGAATGTTTTCAATTTTGGTATTTCACTTTGACTCGCCTGTTGATGTTATTTGAAGCATTTATCCACGACACTGATAGGAAATGAGAACAAACTGACCATTTATTTTTTTACGATCGGATCAAATTTCAAAATGGCTGCTACGGCATCCAAGTCGCCTATGCGACGCATATAGGAAATAGCGCCTCCAAGCTAGTTCCAATGATTGTAACCTCAGCTCTGACGTTATTTTTATCTCTGGGCATTATCGTATCTCTGACCTGAGGTTACAATAAGATGCTCGTAGTTTCGAATCCGTTTAACAGTGTGGTGTGAAAAAGTGGTTCTCACAACTCAAAATTACTGTTTGTGACGTACTTACGATGCTCTGATCTAAAAATCAGCAACGGACACGTTCCTGAGTATGCAAGTTTTCCTTTTGCACATTGGATATCAAAATCAGACTTGTTCGTGGTCCATTAATTTAACATTTTTGTTGTTATTCCATGTAACTGGTGTGAATAAAATCTCGCAATGTTTATGTCCACATTTAACGCATGCGCTTTATGCCAAGACTAATCAATGTATTGCATTAAAACTATGGATCGATTATTCATGACAGAGAGGTATCGCTGTCTCTATTCCAATCATGGTTACAACAAGACGTTATCCAACATGTGCCCTAGGCTATAGAGGTTGGTCTCATAATTTTTTAATTTTTTGTTGATCAGGATAAGCACATTGTTCACCATTGACCTTTACATCTTGATCCCTGACCCTGCCTGACCCCATGCGATACCAGATTTTGGACAAAGGGTATAAGTTTGATTCATGGACTATCCTATAGTGAACACCAGATTTTACAGGGTAGAAGCACCGTAAAGCACAAAGAACATTTTGTGGAGAAATTACAACCTTTCCATACAGTAAAGAATAGGCGGTCAGTTGAGGTCACATACAAGAGTGTGCATTGTACATGTGCGTGCTGTCATATCTGCACGTGTACACCCGATTTTGGAGAATTTTGGCACAAAGTTTTGTCTGTATTTCTGTAACTCAGCTCATACTTGGGCTACATACTTGATTGACCCCTCATTTTAAAGGAAAAGTAATTTTCTTTTGAGTGAAAACACTTTCAGATTAAAATAATGACCCTATAAAATTTGTGAGTTTTATTCCATAGGCCACTGTGCTGTATGTAAATACTAGTATTGTAATTTGTCCGTTAATACGGACAGAAAATACAAAATTGCAAATTTCTTACAGACATGACGGACTCGAATTATGCAGGTAAGATTGTTACCATGGATAGATAAATGCTAACGGTTCAGTGCAGGTGATATAAAAAATCTCAACCCCCCAGCTCACTTTTTTGAGGTAAATCGGGGGACGAGGTTCTCAGGTTGTGGATCACAAAATGCCCCTTTTTTTAAGTTTAAAGGGACATGATGAGGAGATTTCCAGGAAGCGGCCCCCCCCCCAATTTTTCTCGAACCCCAGTTTTTTACATATTTGGAATGCTTACCAATGTATTAGATCACACCTAAAGTGAATAAGCCGAATACGCCGTCTCTATGTACGTGTAATAAGATGATGATTTAGTAGTTTCTGTCGTGCACGACAGAAAGTCAAAGCATGGTTTTCTATGGGGAACGATTACGATACAATGGATAGCAGACAAAACAAGGTTTGCGGTTTTCTTTTGCACCTGTTTGTCCAATAAATCTTTGAAACGTTCTTGGTAGGTGGTCTACAACCGATCCAGTGAAATTTGAGAGAAATTTGTGTCCTAAAATATCTCCTCCTGTCACTTTAAAGAGACACTGGCACATTTGAAAAATAGTGCGCCCTCAAGATTTTTCAAAATCGATATTTTTGCATGGTTGTAAGGCTTTTATATACAAAAGCCCTCACCCGAAATGATTAAGACCAAATGAGCTTCCTTATGTGTAAACAGAACGATTTTATAATTTAACGTCGCCGGCGACGCTAAATTCAGCAGACGACGAAAATGCCGTTTAACGCAAGAACACGCACGCCGTATGCATGTTTCCCACGCTATGCACACTGTTTGACCGGTCTATAACCTTTGTGGTTTTAATATCGAGTGATACGAGGTCAAAAAATATTCATGTTAAGATACACATTTTGTTGATTAAGTTATGCAAAATAAAAGTTGGCCTCCTACAAATTACCGTAGTCGTTTATCATCATTTCAAGGTCCCTATCTGTTTGGGTATGTTATTTTTATGTGTGTAAATTAGTCGCTGTTCTTCCAACGGGTCCTCTTAGACTATTTCATTGAGAAGCAAATTGAGAAGAAAAGAAAGAAATTTCAGATTTTGTGTGCAAATGTGCCAGTGCCGCTATTTTTAAGTATAGTACCAAAATGATGGGACTTTCTGGTGTATATATGGTGGACAGTGGATCCCGGTTTATGAATGAACAGGCTCTCAGTCTTGTTAGGCGTTATAGTGTAGAGAGTACAATGGGCTATCGTAGCGGAAAATGCCCGAGTCTGTGAGAGCAACCTCGGGCTACGTTTTCGTGGACGTGGCCAGGACATGCTTCATTCATTGCTTGCTTGTTCAAGTTGTTGATGTCATCACATGTTGTTATGATGTTATTTCTCAAGTTTCCATTAAGGCAAGGGGGGTAGGACACGACCTGCTCGATTTGGGCATTGGGGATTTCCAAATGGTAATTTGTGGAACTGCTACGTGCATAATTACTATGGCAGTCTCGGTCCCAGTGATATTACAAAATCAGCTCTTAAACCTTTGTTCAAAAGATCTTAGTACTGTACTGACCCTAGTATAGTCCCACTTATTTTTACCCTGAAATTAGCTTGAATTTAGGGGGTGGGATTATAATGGGATCTCCTTCCT
>JAMKCH010016535.1:0-32767 GCA_023653785.1 Ophioderma brevispina
CCAATTGTAGGTATCACTTTCTGACATTCTCAGAGATTTCAGTTCTCGGATACACAAAAATCACAAAATCTAGGGTTTTATATTTTCACATGTTGAATTTTTTCTAACAAACCCTACATCCTTTTTTCATTTCTTTGCAGATTAAGAAATAATTTAAAAGATCAAAATGAACAAGCTATTGAAATTGAAGTCTTGTGTGAGACCCATCTCCAGTGGCGTAACGGGCCTGCCCGCTCTGAGGGGGCAAGTTTCCCAGTCTTGGGAAATTTTCCCTCTCAGGGGGGGTCAAAAGGCCAATTTTTCCCGGTCAGAAGGCTAAAAAACGGCTGATTTAGCATGATTTTTGCAATTTTTTTCCCGGTCAAAGTCGTCAGGGGGGGGGGGCATTTTTTTTTTTTTTTTTTTTACTGCCCATCTCAAATTTTACATGTCCTTATAATAGCACATAGGAAAATGTAATGTTTTGGTTGAGTTTTTTTCATACACAATTTTGACACCAATGTTTTCCAATACAGAATTTCATGGAGAATCTGAAAATCATGGGTGTCATTTTAAATGTGTTCTTGGGTGTAAACAATAAAAGTGTATAAATTGTTTTGAAATTTATACCAATCTGTTCGGTTGCTCATAAGGTTTCTAAAAAGGTATGGTTTGCCATATTTATGACCTATTGTTTTAGTACAAAAGGCTCAAGAAAGTTCAAGGTCATCATTTATAGAATGGTCCCATTTTGTTGAAACTGGTTTTAAATCGTTCATTGGGTCATACTAAATAAGAACATGTATATAAATTCTGTGTTTCACCTTTCAAAGTGAGACTTTTACAGATATGACTATTGGTCTCCAATAGACCCTGTGGACCACGGCCATATTTGCCCTTTAAAGTCTGACTCAGAGATTTTTGAAATATAATATTTGGTGTATTTATTTAAAATAGTCAACTAGAACTAAAGATAGTCACCCAAAATGCCCAATTCCAAAGTTTGAGATGTATCGGATTTTTTGTCTCCATGCAGTAAACATTTATGTGTAGTACACAGTGCCATAGGATACTGTGTATAACAAAATTTCCGGATCCGGAAATTTATAACAAAGTTGTGATTTTCTATATGAAGGACTTCGATTTGAGCTTAGCTATTTCACACAGTGATAAGTATATGGACAAGCATTATGTATATGCAAAAAACACAATTTGTTTGAAAATTGAGGGCGCCCTCCCCGGGAAATCTCTGAGTTGGCCTTTAATTACCATCAAAACGTCATTGACAACGCGACCTGTATTATTTTCGGCTCTGTACAGTAAGACAAACAATTTGGCACCATTTTAAAAACAAACTGATGAATCTGACATTTTACCCCCAGTGTGACCTTGAACCCATTTTGCCTTGTAACTCTTGTACTATAAGCCTCAGGTAGGGCAAACTATACCTTTCTGTAATCCTTGAAAGGTACTGAACATGATGGTATAAAAACATTTTGCCCTTTTATATTTTGACCCCTGTATAAACCTTGCCCCCTAGAATACATCCAAGAACACATTTTAAAAAATGACACTCATGATTTTTGGAATCCTCATACAATTTTGATTTAGAGAAACCTTTGTTGCAAGATTGTATATGAAATGTTCACAAAAATACAGTTCCACATGTACTATAATTTGCAAACACTTGAAGTTCAACACGGCAGTCACTATGATGCGTAGTGATACCAGATTCAACTCAAATTTTGCTACCATGCCAATAAATCTTACCATATTCCAAATCTAATAAACATGTCTGGCACACATTCTTGAGTTTACTACACGTCTGGCAGACCTCTGTCTTCTTGAAGCGCATACGGGCACCGGGGCACCATCGGAATATCGTAAATGGACGCTGGCAGATCTTGCACTCTCGTCCATACTTCTCTTTGGTCTGCAACATTAAATCATCGGGGCACATTTAGGTGTAAATAGTTTAGTATTTAAGCTATTCCTGGAAATGTTAAATATATTTATATTTTGGGGGGAATCACTGATAATGTCTTTAATTTATTGTTGTAATATGCTTTAATACTTACCATGCGTATATAAGGATTATCACCTAAACATGTTTGGCACAAAATTGGAAATTCCTGCAGAGAAAGACAGAAAAACAGATTTATCCACAGCAAAAAAAAATGCAATTATATGTACACCCCATCATCAGCTGACCCTGGCAGTTGATAAAGAAACTCCATCAAACTACACATAATGTATATACATACATGTATATTTATTTGCAAAGTTTTGCTAAGTTCATGAAACCAGAGCACTTTTTGTAAAAAGATAATTCCTAGTGAAAAATTAGGCCCTAGAATATGGCATACAGTACAGTGCCATGCAAATTTTAAGTGCGACTTTACCAAAATTCATGACCCATTAATTGCCCATAACTTTTACCCTAGAGAGGTGGTTAATACCTAATTTTGAAGAGAATTTTAATATCCATCCAGCTAACAATTGTTGATTCAATTGAATAAAGTTTAATTTCTGTGACCATTCCTAGTCACAGATGAGTAGAGTCATGAGACCGATTTAAATTTTAACTAGGTTATATACTAAATCTGTAAATTGTGTGCAAATACATGTCATGGCCTGACCTCCACTGCAAAATAATAATTAAGAAAAAATAGACTTCGATATGTAAAGTAGTTGATCGCCGGCCAATGGCATACGCAACACATGCTAATGTGAAATGCTGGTTTTTTTGTTGCATTTTTGACCCACTTTCTCTCATTTTTTGGCCAAATTTTCATTTTTTTTCTGAACTTAAAAATCCAAATGAGTAAAAACCTAAAAAAAAATATGCGATTAAAGACCAATTTTAAACAAAATGCGCACGGTCTTCTGAGACAAACTTGTTTCTTTCTTGCAATGCCTAATAATGTTGGTGTAATGGTAGATCTCCATCACCATCATCATCATCATCACCGCCATCATTATCATCACCGCCATCATTATCATCACCGCCATCATCATCATCACCGCCATCATCATCACCGCCATCATCATCATCATCATCGGAAAAAGTGAACACGCAATCGCTACGGGCCGCATCCCCTTTTCCCACAATGCCTTTCGGTATTATTCCAGTCTTGAGAATTTTCAAACGCTGGTTTCAATTTACGCCAACTTTTTTTTTTCAATTTTAGAAACAGGATATCCATACTTACCAGACCGCCGTTACAGTACTTCAAAGCACTGACCTGTATAGAAAGTCAGTGCTTCAAGAACCACTACCCTTAGAATCGTTTCGCTTTTTTTGCCAACTTGGTCCACTCACAAATAGAGTGAATATGTGACAATTCCAGTGGAGTATTTGCTTAGATACAAAAGGTGAGAATAATAATAAAAGAGATCGCCACATGTTTGGTGCAAGTAGATTGGCGGCATTTGTATAAATATACAAAAATTTTGTCTAATAGGTCCTCTTGCGAGACAAAACGTCGAAAGTCGAGGGACCGTCCTTGGTTATTGCATAGCCTTCTTTATTATGTTAATAAGCAGGAGTCCGTCTGGTAAAGTAAATCCGGTCTTAGCATTCTGACCTCCATGCCCTCGCAGACTTCTTCAAATGGGTCCATATCAATCGTGGGAAGTGGTATCGGGTGTTCGTGGTATCAATTCGTTGATAAATAATTGCCGAATTGGCGGTGCCGGTGGCCGTGGATAAACATTTTGTTGCGTTCCGTTACAGATAAAAGCTGTACGACTCGGACCAACAAAAAAAAAAAACCATCAGTGAAGCCAACAGAAGTTCGTACGGAATCAAGTTGAAAAAGGTTGAAAATATAGGCCTATGGCTAATGAGTTTTAAAAACCTAATGCTATTGATATACTGTATTATTAATCATAATTAACATTTATGTCATTTCTACTATTATGTCCATGAGTTCCATCCTTCATTATATGTAACATAGCGTTCGGTTCTTCCCTTCAGATCCACGTTCACTTACCACATACATGGTACACACTTTTTAATATATTACAAGCACTCTGAACCTATCCAAACATCGCTATACTTCGCTGTAAATCCTGTACCAGTCGTAAGTAAACATACTATCCCACACGGTAGTGTAAATCTATAACACAAACCTACTCGCTGGCTTCAAACCTAAAATTCTTGATTTTTTTGATTTCCTCTATTCCCCTTCACGCCGTCACAGTAGTACCTTCCTTGTGTCCCCATAACACACTATTAACGACCCAATGTAACTCTCTCTCTGTCATAAAATGGCCAATAATCTTAATTACATCTAAATTTACTTGTTATTCTTAACAAATCACGAGTAAGACTCCGCACAATAACACATGAACATTTTCCCCAATGGACACATGGTACCTTCCTCACAATGATAAGTTCTGAAAGTTTAACACCCAATAAACAAGGTTTTTATATTGCAAATAATGGTTCCCCTTCCCCAGTGACCTTCGCTCCGATGCGCTAAAAATCCAAAAACTTTCGTAAAAAGCTTCTCGTAATCATTCTCTCGTCCTTTCCGTCAGCTTAGCGAAAAAAATGTGAAGTACATGTAGCACCTTCACCGGGTTAGGTATGCCGTCAATAGTCGTAGGGTAAGGGGGTTGGTTGCCACCCAAGGATATTTTGGTGCATTTTTGAAAGTTTACAGATGGGTTTTGGGCTGAAGCCATTCTATGAAGATTAAAATTTAAGACTTAGGCCTAAACTGCTTAATCAATCAATCACTTTTATTTCCATTCATACATCAATAACCAGTAAAACAGACTAAATACATAACAGAAATCGCAATATGGAGGATAAGTCCACAAGGCATAACTAAAATTAATATGCCGTAAGAGGAGTAATATTTCTTTAGCCAACTTTCTTATTTTTTGAGATGTTCCATTTATCATTACCATGCACTCGTTTGATTGATATTCTCACATTATCTTAGTAAAGATATATATCATTTCAACAACTGGTTTCTGACATACATGTACTTCCATGTTTGAATCTTTTAGTAATCAAAATAGTTTTTAACATGTATTTTAAATTTTATTCAGAAACGAAATCGCGATAAATACAATTTGATTTAATTTTGATATCTTATAAGAGACATAACTGTAAAAATGTAGTTAAATGTATTATAGAAAACTATTCAAACAATACAAATATAGCTAGAGATCGGCATTAACATTTATCGACCCGAGCCGGCACGACAAGTCATGATCGCGGCATCTAGTGACACTCAGTCACTGATCGATCACAATCGATCACTTCCACAAATTAAAACCCCATACCAATATAATTGCTTGTGGACATGTCCACGACCCACAACCTCCGGGGTTTGCTTATTACGCATAATAAGAACGGCATTACAATAACAAAGACGGGTCCCTCCGACGTGGAAAAACATTCTGTCTTTCGTCTTTCGCCACAAGAAAATGGCCGTCAAACCCAGTAACCCCAGTCCGATGATATTTATATCAGGTATAACTATAAGCCAAGCCTAGTCCCAATAATTGTGACTATACACATTTGACATTTATTTATAACATTTAATTGGTCATTATCATATCAACTGAAGTGTACATGTAGTCACAAACTTATGTGTCATTGGTTGCCCTTTAACAATTCTACTGGCACTCACCTCTCCATCATTTTCAAGCAGCGGATATGCAACAAAAATGATGTTATATCATCAAGGTTCCTCACATAGTCTTATCCTTACGATCTCTTCTATCCAGTTTAAAGACTGAACATGCAGGAGTTAATTGGTTTTTAAAAGAAAAATCAAGTGATTTTAATTTATTCTGCTTCCTTTATAACTTACTACTTTTGTGAAGGAGTTTTTGGGGGATGAATTCATATTCTGCCACCACATCCTTCAACTTGCGTTTATTCCGTTGAGGTTGCCAAATTCCTAGGGTGTGTGGCACAATACTAAATCTTTCCGTTGGTGCTGGTCAGCTTTGACAATCCACATTTACATCAGAGTTTCATACTTAGTTGCCAGCATTTTGACAAATCTTTTATTAGATACTTCTATACATAGTAGAAGTGGTTTCTCACGATAAAACTCGGGTAAATTTGAGGATTTGGAGGCTTTTTCATTTTTAAATAAAATTGGTGTGGTTAAATGCTAACCACTTACACATCCCTTTTGTGACACACATTCAGTGATATGAATAATGACCAATGTTAAAATAAATTGTAGTCACAATTATTGGGACTAACTATAAGCCCTGACTATAGACATGATGATGATAGAAGCATAAGGTCCGTTTCATACTTCACTGCATTGCAGTGCTGCAATGCAGCCTTGCAAAAAACTCGCCATGTGCAATTTTTAGTTTCGTGACCGTCCACCCGGTTTTTATCCGGCCTAGAGGCTACAACTGGGTTGCTGCCATATGGTAGGCCAGCGACAAATGTACATTCCAGAAGGCAATAATGCATGTAGAGACGTTTGGTCACACATAATATGCCCAAATTGAGCAATATCATAGGGATTAATGGTTAACGTAAGGCCACTTTGTGTTTACTATCAATATGCCGATCACTTACGTTTTGAGACGCGGGAACAACTCGGCAATTTTCATCGGTTTCTATCCAGGATTCTATCGCAGCGGCGGCCATGTTTACAAATCTCTCTCATTGTCTTCTCGAGTGTAATCTTTAAACCGACGCTCATTGGCCACTGACCTATAAAAGATGTCAAGGCAGGCCCGTACGCAGGGGGGGGTGGCGGGGGGTTGGCGGTCGCACCACCCCAATTCCACAAAAGGGGCAAAAGTTCCACTTTTTAATACTGATTTTTGTGATAAAACGGTCCCAAATTTAAGAGAAATGTTGACAATCAAGTTCCACTTTTGTGGTGATTAAAGGTCAAACAGTCCCAAACTTCACAGATTCAGACACAAATATTACTTTATTAAATTAAAAAAAAAAGGTCACTTTTTCGGAAAAAAAGGTTCCACTTTTTCGAAGTCCCGCACCCCCCCCCAAAATAATCCTGCGTACGGCCTTGAGGTCAGGTGATCTGGCTGTGACAGGGCCCGCCCGAGCCCCGTGGTACAATTTTCACGTTCGTTCAACATTCTCTGTTTGGAAGGCTTAGAGATTGCGAAATTGGCAGACTACAAAGCGTAACAACAGCTTGAAACGGTCCACCAATCAACTCACTGTTGCTAAGATCATGACATCACAGGTTTAGAGCAGTCTACTCGTCAGTTAAATCATTCTGTACACGAGTCGCAGTGAATGTTTATATAAAAAAGATTTTCATGTAATCGAGTGTTACGTTAATACTTAAAAGATTACAAAGAAATGTATTCTACTGTTCAAATTTCTGTTTTGAAAAAAAAAATTGTCATTTCCAATGGCGGCGCCTGCATAGCAACTTCGCAGTGCCAATGTGCCTGGATGCAACAACATACGCGTTGCATATGCACCATGCTCACATTCAAATGCAAATTTGGACAGCGTAATCCCTATGGTAACGGAAGCAGCATGATCAACGTGAGACCTGCAGCGTGTGTCATTACCTTGGGTAAGTTTTTCATTGAAAAACCTTTTCGGTATGTTCCCCTAACAAGTCGACTTAGTTACTATTCATAGAATTGCTACTGTTGCTTTATTACTGTCCGTCTGGAGACGTTTTTGGAATTGGAAACTGTAAGAACGTCTGTCTAAAAAGGATTTTTGAAGAGCCTATAAGTTGGTCCATTGTTCCCGTTCAGAAATATCGACTTCGTAAAGGGTACTTGTTCTACCACTACTGCAATCACTTGCAGTCTTGCAACGCAATGTCAGTACTGCAACTAAGTTAAAATTATTTTTTAACTGGCGATGCAGCAATAATGCTGGGGGGTTCAGTCATTGGTGCCAGTATGCCAATTTTAAGTGCAAATGCGGTCACAAGTTCTTGACTGCAACGTCTGTCAAATCGGACCTGCAGTGACCGGGGTTGACCTGCCGTAAATCGATTAGGAGTGCCTCGGAAGTGACGGAACATTGCTGTAAATTTACTGCATAGGATGCAGTGCAGTCTGAACGGGGGGGAAACCAGCCATGATCAGTGTCACTCATGCACGTGAGTGTAGTGAGCATTTGTATGTCTCGTCTCATTCATGGAGTAAATTAAATAGTTTACAAATCGGAATCCTAAATCTCTATAACGACTAAGAGTTTCCAACCATTACAAACTCTTTAGCGGCACCAATTGAGACAAATACTACAGCAAAACACTTACAGAGTCCTCCAATTTTCGATTGGTACATCGTGTTCGCTCCCTGCCGTCGCCATTTTGACATTACCCGTAGGTGTAATTTTCTAGTAGTAATTTGGAATTTTCTGATAATGAATCACCTTTTTTTATTACAAAGGTGAATAGCATGAGATGTTTCTCATTGGGAGTCAATAATACTTTTATAAAATTAATTTTTTACTGTCGCTGGAGACGTTTTGGAAACTGTAAAAGGTCCGTTCATACTTCACTGCATTGCAGTGCTTGCTGCAATGCATCCTACCAAACTTGTTACTGCCCGCAAATTCACTATGCGGTATTGGCAACGCAATGCAGTACTGCAACGAATTTAAATTATTTTTAACGGCGATGCAGCACGATGCAGTGGGGTGCAGTCAGTGTGCATTATGGGCCAAATTTTCCGGCACATGTTTACTGAAACGTACTGCAACCCGTGACCTGCAGTACCTGGGTTGACCCTTCAGTAAATGCGGATTAGGGAGTGCAGGAAGTGACGGAACGGCAAGTAAATTTACTGCAACAGCATGCAGTGGAAAGTATTGAACGGACCTCAAGGTTTCGTTCATACTACACATGCAACTGCATTGCGGGAAGGTGCAGTGCTCGAATTACGGTCCCTGTCCAGTATAAGCTGCATTTCGGTATCTGCAAACCCGAGTAAATTTATTTTAACACTCTGCAGCTGCCAGCAGGTTACGTTGAGTTGCTGCTGCAGCAAAGTGTCGATATATCGGCACTGTGCACTGCACAGTGCAGCGAGGTATGAACGCACCTTTAAAGGTCGCTTCACTGCATTGCAGCACTGCACTGCAATGCAGTGAAGTATGAATGGATTTAGAGTAACTTTCTAAAAGGGAATTTTTTGGAATGAGCATAGGGTAAGTTTGGTCCTTATGCCTGGAAAAAGTGGCGGGAACTGGGACCTGTTCCATGGAAATCTTCCTATTTGGGAGGGAAATTTTGCCATGCAAATAAAGAGATACATAATAATTTAAAAATCCCCCCACCCCAAATTTTGGGGGGAAATTTTTGATTTTTGTCCCGGGAATTTGGTGGCTGTGAAGTCAGGAATTCAAAGGAACTGCTTTTTTGCCGTATCTTTTCCTTACTGTTGTTTCCAATAATATAAGTATACCTATTTGAGAGGAATGCCTCCGGAATCCAAATCTGATATATTTTTCCCCCCAAAATACGGATTTTTTGAGAAAATCATAAAAATGGGATTTGCACTCATTTTTTTTTTGGTGTCCCTATAAAAAAATATAGAATGTTATAAAAATGTGCCGTGTCGTATTTTATTAACAAGTCCATAGTTCTACTAGGTCGGTATTACCCCCTTTTTTCAAATCCTTCTTGCACTATTTATCAAATTATTTGCCAACAAAAAAGCCAAAAACCGCGTGTTTCAATTTGGAACAACGCAAGATTGTCAAAGGTTGACATAAATCACACGATTTTTAAACCACAACTTAAAAACTAAAAATACCTGACCCTATTGGGAGTTTTTATATGCTCTATACATGCAGTGCATTTCTACCTGTTGCTGATATGGATTTCGAGTAATGGGAACAGAAAATCCGAATTATCACCGAAAGTGAACACAGAGAAATCGCCATTTTGTCCAAATATTGTCCCCGTTTCGCTACAAAATTATAGCCTTAACTCCAAACCTCAAGCTTTTCATCTCTTCTTTTTCAAACTGCTTCTGCACCAGGTCCAATTGCTTCATCTGGATACTTTATGTCAAAAGTCAACATTTATGAGGCTCAATCGTGAAATTTAAATCCCATTCTGTTTGCAAAGCAACTCACGTGCGCAACCATTTTACAATTGCATGCAAGTTACCATGGTGGTGCGTCATATCGATCGCTGCATCACGGCGTTTCTGATGCGGCTCATTACCTCGGGCGCTGCCGAATAGCTGCGAGATTGCGTAATACTCGAAATTACCCGCTCCTTTTTGTCAGTTCAGCCCATGTGATGTTCTTGGCAAAAATGCGTAACATAGTTAAAAGTAAAATGAACAAAATATTCGGAAAAAAAATAAAAAAAATATATACATGATTCTGTTAAAATCATTTTTATGGAAAGAAAACCTGTTAATAGCCCGTTTACACATGAAAAAACTAAAAACCTGGCCATTTGACTAAGTTCTTGACTTCACAGCCACCTTAACTTGCGATGCGCAAATGCAGTGGGTGCAGTCAGTGCAGTAGGCCAATTTTAGTGGCATGCGTCACAGTTTACTTCACGTACTGCAACCCGTGACCTGCAGTGACCTGGTTGGACCTGCAGTGAAGCGATTAGGAGTGCAGCGGAAGTTGACGGAACATTGCATTAAATTACGTCACAGCAATCAGTGGCATTGGAAGTCTGACGACCACATAGCTCATACTTAGTCCCTCGGCACTTTCGTAACGCTAGGCCATTCCGTGAAAACTTTCTAAAATTTTAGAACGTTCATTTTGTCAACCCCACATTTTGAGACATTACCCTCCAAATTTCTCCTTTGGTGCAATATATGTACTCTCCACTGGGTTAAAGTCCTTTAAATTAATTTTCTGACTCAGTGGTGGTGTAAATTCTTGAAGTTTTGAGCAGTAAGAAAATCACAACACTATTGCAGACACGCCGGACATTTTGTTTATCGTTGATACATGTAAGCCTGACGTCACATTAATGCATTATGCAGCCTCTTTGCAACACATCCATCGCGCTGCTCACATGCACAAACGACCTTCCGTTCGTTATAATGCAAACGATGGAGAGACTCAGCTAAGATCACAACCACCTGTCCCGCCGGCAGCTGTTAGGTTGCTAAGTGCCTTTCACGCCCAATGGGCTGCCTTTGACCATCAATATGTGCTCAAAGCCGCCATTTTCGGCTGGACTCGGTAGAGCTGTGGTTTTTGACACATAGAAACCATGATTGGGCGACATTTCCCACCACTGCCGCGCGTGTCCACGCCTTTAACTGAATTTTTGTTAGCAACAACGGAGAATTGCAACAACACGTTAGATCATTCGACTCGGGAGTTTGCTGTGCAAAAAAATTTGTTAATATATTCACTCCCAGTCCGGTTTACTTAGATTACGAAGGGTGAGAGGAAACAAGAGAAGAAATCGCACGGTGGTACAGTATTGCCGCATTTGTATAAATATTAAGATTTTCGTCAGAGGTCCTCTTCGCTGCGTCCGAAATAGCCCGATAGCCCAGTCCGCTTGATATTTATATCAGGCGGACTGGAAGCTGAGTCTAAAGCTCATCATGATCAATGTCACGCCTTCTCATGCACTGCCACTCTATCGATTGTAGTGACTAGTGAGCATTTGTGAGTGTGTCTCGTCTCATTCATGGAGTAATATATATAGTTTACAATATCTGAAATCCTAAATCTTATAACGACTAAGAGTTTTCCAACATTACAAACTCCTTTAGCGGCACCCATTGAGACAAATAACTACGCAAAACACTTACAGAGTCCTCCCTCCCAATTTTTTTTGTCGATTGTACGTGTGCGCTATCCCCTTGGTGGCCGTCCCTTTTGACAATTACCGTAGTTGTATTTCTATGTAGTAAATTTGGAATTTTCGATAATGAATAACCTTTTTTTTAATACAAGGTAAAGCCTGAGATGTTATCACTGGAGTCAAAAATATACTTTATATATTCATTTTTTTTAAAACGATTTTAGTTTGCTGTTAAGAAAACCTTTTTAAATTTTTTTTATTTTAGAAACGACGTTATAAAGCGTCCTCATAGTCAGCCTGCCTATACTACAAGGGGTAGGGACACGCATCTGCTCGATTTGGGCATGGGGATTTTCCAAACGCTATTTTAAGTCTACGTGCGTTATTTTTACCATTGTATGTATTCTTTTTAGGGGCGCCTACGGGCGCACATATTAGCTTGGGCTTGGAAATGTTCCGTTTCCGGCGGTCCGGTAAGTAAGTGGGAGGGGGGAATGGGGTGGGGTCGGATTCTTCTATCCCGTATCGCTTGGGTCTTTCGCGCTTCCTTTTCCGTGTTTTGGCGAGGCACCGAATACCCCGAAACCAAAACGTTCAATTTTCTCGCTATGTTCTATAGGTTCAGACCCATTACGATACATAGTTCAAAACAAAAACATAGTAACGGACCCTCTGATGCCAACAATCTCCATAGAACCCCTTCTTGTTCCGGAGATAACCTGTATACTAATTAATATTCTTTCGCAGTCCCTGTGACACAGACTACCACTTTCTCCGACCCGCCGTAGGAAACTGTAGGCCATTTGGGATTCTTTCTACGTTACAAATCACGATAATCTTTTTACATAGCGGATGTACCAAATATGTGGAAAATATATGAGGATTCTCGAGATTACGACCCGATGACCTACAAATTCAATTTCCTTCGGGCATAGATTTAATCAATAAGAAGTTCTCCATTTTTTCCTTGCGAAATTTCAGGAATATTTTTCAAAACACTCTATGATGGAATCCTCACGTAACACGCTATTGGGTCTGTCAATGTGACCACCGTCGAGCGTTATTCAATCACGCCTTGTGATCAAGTAGCAGATTACCGGAAATATAGTACTTCCTTTTGTGGCCAAGCTTCTAAAGCGCTGACTCTCATTATTTTTTCCCCCCGTTGGTCTTGGGTTCTAAATCGTCAAGGAAATTTGATTTTTCATTGGTGTTATTTAGTTTTGTTCTGTTTGAGCTGGTTTTACCAGTAAAGATGGTGCCGTTGTTTGCTTTTTTTCTCTTTTCTTCTTTTTCTCCCCTTTTTCCCCCTTTTTTCGTTTTTTTTAACAACCTACCAAGCTTAAATTGATCCCGAAAGTTGGGAATAAGTAGGGGGCCAAATGAAACATAATAATAATTAAACTGACAAATTAGAACGGAACAAAATAAAAAGAAATTTTAACATAGTATAAAATAAAAAATTCAAAGAATTAACAATTTGAACAAATGAGTGAAAAAAAAGAAATCCTAATTACAAATAAAAAAGAAAGACAAATAACAAATAAGATTTTAAAAGAAAAACAATATTTAACTTAAAATTAATTAAAAATCAGAAAATAAGTAACAAATTAAATTAATCATAAAAATTAATGAAAAAAAAAATTAACATGGAACAAAAGAAAATAAATTTAATATAAATAAAAATTCAAAATAGAAATTCAAAGAATTAACATTGAACATGAGTGAAAATAGAAACGCCTAAATGAACAAATAAAAAAGAAAAGACGAAACAAAAAGATTAAAGAAAACAAATTAAATGAGTGAAAACAAGAAACGCTAATTACACTAAAAAATAAAAGACAAATTTCAATTTCAATTTCTAGTTTTAAAGAAAACAATTTACTTAAATTAATTTAAAAATACATAAAATAATATACGCAAATTAAATAATAACAAAATATTAAAAAACACAAATTACATGGCACAAAGGAACATAAATTTAAATATAAATAATACAAAATAAAAAATTCAAAGGAATTACAATTGAACAATGAGTGTAAAAAGAAAAAACGCTAAATGACAAATAAAAAAGAAAATACGGAACAAATAAGAATTTAAATAAAGAACACAATTAAATTAAAATTAATTAAACTACCATAAAAAAGTAATATATAGCAGCTTAATAAAAACAAAAATCATTAGCCCAATGGAATTGGATTGGTTAGTTTTCCGTTTGACTGTTCGAAAAAAGGAGGTCACTATTTCCATTTCTTCATTATTCATTATTTTTCAAGCTTTCATATAAATGTTACGGGTCATTGGTATAAGAATTGGTGTCTAAACCTGAATTCATATACTAACACCCAGACTTTATAACGTGGATACTTTTAAATAATATTTCCTTCAAAAAAATCAACAATTTTTCAAGAAATATTTGTAAGCGCGATCGCAGAGTATGATCCGGAGCATTGGTAGGGATATCTAAAATTGTCATTATTAACCAGCGAAGTAACCCCCCCAGCCCACAAAAATATGTTAAATGATCAAACAACACATGCCTGATATTATAGAGAAGTCTGAAAAGTTTACTGAGCTGTATTTGATTTGCAAAATATGACTTTTAACCAAAATAATGAAATTTTTTGCACAAAAAATTAAAATTCTGGTGGGCGGTAACTGGAAACTAAATATCCAATTCCATTGGCCTAATAACAAAAGTTAATAAACAAATAAAATGTAAAAAATAATACAAAATGCACTAAATACACACAATACATCTTGATAAAATATGAACAGCAAGGAGTTTGTTCAGGATATGTGGCGTTGTTTAGTACACACTATTAAAATAAAACACATATAAAGAAGGAAACTGATCATAAATACGAACAACGTAGTAATTAATTAAAAGTTTAAAAGAAATTAAGAAATAATCAAAATATACGAACAAGAAATACGACAAAAATTAATGAACACAATAAAATAAGCATTTACAATGAGCAATATAACAAGTATAACTAAAAGTAATTTTAAAAACACCAAACAATTATTGAAACGCAATACAACCCAATAATATTAAAAATGAAAAAAAAATGACAAAATACATTCAAAATATCATTTATAAAAGATGTAAAATAATGTTTTTTAAACAATATAAAAAAAAAACTAGAAATGTGACAAAAACGCGACCACCAGTAAAATAAGATTTAACAAATATAAAATAAAAAAAAAAAAAAGTGAGAAATTATCAAAAAACAAAATATACCTCATGTCTATAAAAATAAGTAAAATATATTGTTTTTTTTTGTTAAGTTTATCTTTTTTCCCCTTTTCTTGGTGAAAATGAAGACACTGAATTGGATGGGTTGTTTGGGTGGAAGGGGTGATTGGCACACCCTTGTATAATCTGGAACCCTGGCGTTGTTCCGCACAAAACCAAACACCCCTAACCTTGGTACAACCCGACGCAAACCACGAAAGCCGAGAACCGCGAAATTCTAGTTGTATTTGGGGCATCGGGTATGCCTGATTAGGCGTAAAATTGAACAAGCTCCTTCTTTAACCATTTTATGCAAATTAGGCTTACTAATATATGCAAATTATTAATAAGAGTCCTTGGTCTCAAATTTTATTTATATTAAGTGCCCACTTGGAATCACTAATTCAATAACACTTCAAATCTGATGAACTTAAACTGCATTAAACTTTTTTATACGATTTTGTGGTCATAAATCACGTATGTCCGTGCAGAAAACTGCAGAATTATCGCAAAATTTATGCAATAGGCCATATTTATGCAAAATATTACTTGATGGCAAACATTTTATGTATGATGAAAGTCCTCACCTGTAGTTACTCTATACACCTTTCCAATTTGGTGAAAATTGAACAAGGCAAATTGATTTTTTTTATGCAATTTTAATAGCGGTTTTATAAAAGCAAAGTACAACATAGGATAACCTCATAAAATCAAAGGTACAACATCGGAAACCTCATTTGTTAATAAGGTCAAAAGCCTCATACCAGTCGAATGTCTTGTGGTCACTTTGTAAAATAAGGTGAAAATGTACACATTGACCTCATTGGAAAATATCATCAATTAAAACCAAACGCCATTATGGTTTACAAGCACACCCTCAATTTGGTTTTTTCTGAAGTCATGGTTCCACTATCAAGGGCAAAGGTCCTGTTAACCTATCATTGCCCCCACAAAAGAAACTCTCAAAATCCACCCATCTGCCTGTTTCTTCTCTTTTCTGTCTTCTTCTGTCTGCCAAACAGCACCTCAATACACAAATCCCACTCCCTAAATTGCTGAAATAAACCATTTCCAATCCTTATAAGTGCAACAAAAGATTAATAAACAACCAGTATTTTCTTAGTAGTAGTTCATTTGTGTACACAACTTAAACAATTTCTTTTACCTTTATTTGGCTACAAAAATAAGTTTCCTAATTTCCTTATATTTCCCTATAATACGCTAATTTGGTATTGGCTCCTATACAAAATTGCAAATTTTTCTTTTTTTAAATTGGAAATTTATATTCTTGTATTTCAATATATATCTATTTTTTATACTTATTTCACATACGTTTGTAACTAAAAAGTTGCACATAACTTCGCGAATTCATCTGATATTGTCTACCGTTTCTTTCTTACAAAGTACTTCCCAACCACATAGAAACCAAACAAGACTCACTCCCTGGGGCGCCCCTTTCCTTTTTAAAGAAGTTTTTTTAACGTGTCACGAACATTTTGACGTGTAGCTTCCTGAAATTACATGTTTACGACTTTTCTGACATACACGATTAATTTATACAATTAAGATTTATTTGTTTTTTCTGAAGATTCCCAATCAGATTCCTTAAAATTTATCATGTACAGTTAAAAAGACATGTGACTTTTTTTGGTGAAAAACATAACATGAAAGAAAAGTTACTCGTATCAATTAAGCGTCTTACATGTGATGAAAATGCTACTTTTTTTGGCCAAAAGGGTCATAAGATGTGTGAATTGAACATGTGCTTTTGAATTTACAGTTAATTTCAAAAGACCAGGTGAATTTAGGAAGGACACTGAAAGAAATTAAATAACACGTTTATTTAATATGGCTGCACGACACCAATCCAGAGGCCTTTCTTATTTCCAAATTGACCAATGATAGCTCGTTAAATTATCACGTACTTTTAAAATAACATGTCATTTCTCATTTTACGTGTAAATTTTTGAAGTAACATGTTATTTCAATTTTACACGTAACTTTTAAAATAACATGTCATTTTTTTACTTTACATGTAAGAAATCAGGATACGCGACATAAAATACACCAATCAAAGCCTTTCTTTATTTGAAATTGACCAATGATAGCTCGATAAATTTTATCACGTAACTTTCGAATTAACGTGTTGTTTTAGTAAAATTACATGTCATTTCTAATTTTACGTGTAAATTTGTGAAGTAACATGTTATTTCAATTTTACACGTAACTTTTAAAATAACATGTCATTTTTTTACTTTACATGTAAGAAATCAGGATACGCGACATAAAATACACTAATCAAAGCCTTTCTTTATTTGAAATTGACCAATGATAGCTCGATAAATTTTATCACGTAACTTTCGAATTAACGTGTTGTTTTAGTAAAATTACATGTCATTTCTAATTTTACGTGTAAATTTGTGAAGTAACATGTCATTTCTAATTTTACACGTAACTGTTAAAATAACACGTCATTTCTTATTTTACGTGTAAGTTTGTGAAATAACATAAAATAACGTAAAATAAGAAATGACGTGTTGTTTTAAATTTACGTGTAAAATTGGAAATGACACGTTATTTTACTAAAACAACATGTTCATTCTAAAGTTACGTGATAAAATTTAACGAGCTATCATTGGTCAATTTCAAATAAAGGAAGACTTTGATTGGTGTGTTTAATGTCTTGTAACCTTTTTTATTACATGTTCTTTTTTGAAATGTCATGTTATTTAGAAAGTAACATGTTACTTCACAAACTTACACGTAAAATAAGAAATGACGTGTTATTTTAAAAGTTACGTGTAAAATTAGAAATGACGTGTTATTTTACTAAAACAACACGTTATTTCGAAAGTTACGTGATAAAATTTAACGAGCTATCATTGGTCAATTTCAAATAAAGGAAGACTTTGATTGGTGTATTTTATGTCGTGTATCCTGATTTCTTACGTGTTCTTTTCTGAAATGTCATGTCATTTCAAAAGTAACATGTTACTTCATAAACTTACACGTAAAATAAGAAATGACGTGTTATTTTAAATTTACGTGTAAAATTCGAAATGACACGTTATTTTACTAAAACATGTTAATTCTAAAGTTACGTGATAAAATTTATCGAGCTATCATTGGCCAATTTCAAATAAAGGAAGACTTTGATTGGTGTATTTTATGTCGTGTATCCTGATTTCTTACGTGTTCTTTTCTGAAATGTCATGTCATTTCAAAAGTAACATGTTACTTCACAAACTTACACGTAAAATAAGAAATGACGTGTTATTTTAAAAGTTACGTGTAAAATTAGAAATGACGTGTTTTTTTACTAAAACAACACGTTATTTCGAAAGTTACGTGATAAAATTTAACGAGCTATCATTGGTCAATTTCAAATAAAGGAAGACTTTGATTGGTGTATTTTATGTCGTCTATCCTGATTTCTAACGTGTTTTTTTTTTTGAAAAATGACATGTCATTTTAAAAATTAACATGTTAATTCACAAACTTACACGTAAAATAAGAAATGACGTGTTATTTTAAATTTACGTGTAAAATTAGAAATGACACGTTATTTTACTAAAACAACATGTTCATTCTAAAGTTACGTGATAAAATTTAACGAGCTATCATTGGTCAATTTCAAATAAAGGAAGACTTTGATTGGTGTATTTTATGTCGTGTATCCTGATTTCTTACGTGTTCTTTTCTGAAATGTCATGTCATTTCAAAAGTAACATGTTACTTCACAAACTTACACGCAAAATAAGAAATTTACATGTAAAATGGAATGCCTTATGACCTTACTGGCCAGAAACATGTATTTGTATCAACAATTTACATGAAATTTTAAATTAACATGTCAAATAATGAAATCAATCATGTTTTTTTCCAAATAGACATGTCATTTTCTAACTTAACATGTTATAATATCCGAAGATATAATTGGTATATTTGAAAAAAGAATAAATTTGATTGGTTAATAAATCGACGTGTCATTTCAGAAAGTAACATGTTACTTTAGAAAGTAACACGTCAAAATGTTCGTAACACGTCAAAATAGAGACGTAATGACCCTAATGGCTAACCATACACGCGTGCGCTAAAACATCCGTTCCCTATAAGCGACGGTAGAGTATTTCCGCGCACGGTCGCAGAGAATCCACCGGTGGATTACCTGCGAGCGCTAAAACACCCGTTCCATAATAAGCGACGGTGGAGTATAGCAACGCGTTGCGACATTTCGGCAACGCGTTGCGACGTCGGCCAATCAAAATCATGAATTTCTGTGACGTATTTCCAAAAATAGATCCACAACACGTTGCGGCAATACGTTATGACCCTTATGGCCTTCACAACGCGTTACGAGCTTCACAACACGTTGTAAACTTCACAACGCGTTGTGAAGGCAATAATGGTCATAACGTATTGCCGCAACGCGTTGTGAAGGTTTGCAACGCGTTGTGAAGGTCGCAACGCGTTGTGAGATTTATATTTTTGAAATTCGGCACAGAAATTCATGATTTTGATTGGCCGACGCCGCAACGCGTTGCCGAAATGTCGCAACGCGTTACCGAACTGTCCCAACGCGTTGCCGAAATGTCGCAACGCGTTGCCGAAATGTCGCAACGCGTTGCCGAAATGTCGCAACGCGTTGCCGAAATGTCGCAACGCGTTGTGACTTTCTCACAACGCGTTGCGGTAATAGGCCCTACGTTATGACCCTTATGGCTTGTGGACCTTAGCAACGCGTTGTGAAGCTTGCAACGCGTTGTGAAGCCCGCAACGCGCTGTGAATGTTTGCAACTCGTTGCAAAGTATCTAGCAACGCGTTGTGGTTCTATTTTTGAAATACGTCACAGAAATTCATGATTTTGATTGGCCGACGTCGCAACGCGTTGCCGAAATGCTGCAACGCGTTGCTATTTTCTCGCAACGCGTTGCAGCAATACGTTATGGCCTTTATGGCTTGCGATAGACGCGTTCTAATCATGCATGATCTATCCGATGTGCCGGGTCCATGTACACCTAAATGTTACGTGCAAATTCGGTCGTATCTGTAAAGAAATAAGAAATTTTGTATTTTCTGTCCGTAAACGGACATAAATTACAGCACAGTGGCATATGGGACCGTGGGAAACAAGTAATTGCTCATAACACAAAAACGTAAGATCGGAATCAACTCAAATTTTGTAAATAACATTTTCTCAAGGATAAGTGGGGTAATAATACTAATGGACGTAATTTCCAAGAATTTATTCTGTAATGACTTTTCATTATCAATTGAAAGCTTTGGTTCATCTCTATCCAAATAGGCTTTCAAACCTTTTTTTTCAAAAGGGTACATATTACCCCATGCGTCGGCAATATGGACCATCGAACACCCTGTTATTTGCTGATAGGGGCGGGGTAATATGGACCTCATATGGTCCATATTACCCCGTCACATAGATGTTCTACGTAGGAATATAGGGTGCCCATATTATGGCCCCAGATCACACATACACCAATTACCCAGCCGTTTTTAATTAGATGTAAGCCCGGGGGCCACTTGTATTCAAAGGTGGATATGATGCTTGAACAAGAAAACGCGTAAAAAGGGTCTCTTTTTTCCAACAGGCGATGTACGCGCGTACATTGATTAGGGTGTCAAAAACAGCAATGTGAAAAAAGGGTATGTTTTTTTCTAAACCCTGAAATTGTAATGTACGTGTCATACTTAAATTAAGCAGAGATCAAAAAAGATCAAAAATATTGTATAGCAAAGCAAAATAATAAAGGTATATTAACGACACAATGCATTGCCTACTTGTTTTGGTTAGCAAAAACTGTCAAAATACTTCTTTAGTGTAGCAAAAACAGACACAATACTTGTTTAGGGTATGTTTTTTAGTCGGTGGAAATACTTGTTTAGGGTGCATTTTGAAAGTCCATGTTCACGCATCATATCCACATTTGAATACAAGTGGCCCCCCGGGGATGTAAGCTACGAATCTGATATATGTAGACCTACTGATACATGAAGAATGTCAGTACCATATGTTGCCATGGTAACAACCTCCAGACCGAGGCTCAAGAGAAAATGGGGATGTTTTAAAATAGATTTTAGAATAGATAATTAATAATCAGCTTGTATTGCCGGAGGATTTGATGACAGAGCCCGGGGGCCTTATCATGCATATTTGCCCCTTAGGCTAAGTATACATCAAAATGCCAAACAAAAAAAAAAACCATATTATATTGAGATCATTTTGAATAGAGTCTGATTATTCCAGGATGATTTTGAACCAATTTAAGCCTATACTGTGTTAAAAGTAGGCCATTCTAAGTCAAATTTTAATGCACATGCTCTAGGACCATATGGCAAATATGGCCCTGGAGCAGTATTTGACTTAGAATATTTCTCCACTGCTCCAGGAGCATATTCAGCATATTCAAAATATGCTCCTGGACCATTTGTGTATTCAAATATGCTCCAGGAGCATATCAGCATATTCAAAATATGCTCCTGGACCATATGGCAATATGGTCCTGGACCATATTTGACTTATAATATTTCTTTCCAGATTATTTTAATGCTCCGGACCATATGGTCTGGACCATATGGTCCTGGAGCATAATTCCGGGCCAAAAGCTCATAGCGCACTGTCATTATCCGTTTATAAGATAAGCACTCCAGTTATATCTCTCTCAGGTGACTAGTAGGGGAAATTCACCTCATGCAGTATCTCTGTCTATATAGATTAGCACATGTGTTCTGGGGTCTCTGGGCTTTGGACCAGACTTGGCGGGCTAAACCTGATTTTGTGAGCGCTCAACCATTCCACTTCCCTTAGAGCATATTGCTGGAGTCTGAATGCCTTTGAGCTTCTGCTGAGCCAGATGACATAGCGCGCTCTGAGTGCAATTTTGGCTGCTGTATCAGTTATAGCCTTCCTCTTTCTTTAGGAATCCCCAAGGATGCCAGGCATTTGTTGACTGATGTATAGACCAGTTAACAGCAATGTTTTGTAAACATGTTAGGGCCTGGCTTGAAATAGGTCGGTCTGACTGTTACACACTGGGCAATTGTATCTGTTAGAGTTTTAATACAATGGGCCATAACGATTCAACGCGTTGCTGAAATGTCGCAACGCGTTGCCGAAATGTCGCAACGCGTTGCTACTTTCTCGCAACGCGTTGCAGCAATACGTTATGGCCTTTATGGCTTGCCATATTCGCAGGCATGGATTCGCAGGCAACAAAAGAAAGTGACGTAGGATGTTAACTGGTCTATTTCAGAAACCGCTGCTTTCTACGTCTATTGGAAAGTAGCATGTAGACCATCTTCTGTTTTAACAGTGTTACGACGTCTTACGGACGTCAAAGGTCAGATATACCCTCGTTCGTAGTTCTTTTAATCCTACATATTTGGGAGCATGACAATCAAATCAAACGTCTTTCGCCCTCTTGAATTCTGGAGAATAACATCTGTATGAAAACACAACTTTGGAATTTACTACGTAATGTATGGTCAACTCAAGAACAAGAATTTGTGATTATGAATTTCGTTTTCTGCATGTTGCAATACTTTGGGCCAGTGTGTGTAGTTGAAAATGTATGGTAGGTCTACATAGCTGCATCATCATCCATTGATTGTGGATCAGTTGGTCACAATCTGCCATTTTGCTTTTTTGATAGATATCATTCTGTGAACCATCGAAGGTAAGTTCATCATCATCCATTGATTGTGGATCAGTTGGTCACAATCTGCCATTTTGCTTTTTTGATAGATATCATTCTGTGAACCATCGAAGGTAAGTTCCCAGCTTCTGCGAAAAATTGCATTACTTCGATTTTAGCAATTTCGATCGTCAGGTCAACATTTTTAGCATTGTATCGCCAAGGCTTTTACACTTCTTATATAGGCTCTGTTGTGCCTGCTTTTTATCAAATCAAGATCATTGTGGATAGCTAAGGATGCGGGCAGGCAGTGTGGAGGATTTCCCTGGGTGGATGACAAATCCATAATCTCTGCTGGAGTTCTGCATGATGAGTATGATGAATTCTATAACAATGATAATCAGGAATGGATCTAGAAAATCTCCTTGTGATACACCAGTAAAAACTTCAGAGGTGTCAGTTAGAACATTGTCTACAACGTCACCAACTGGAAAACGTGCGAAACATGCAAAAACAGGGGTGGAGTGGGGAAAGTTTTGTAAGGGTGTCAAAGGTAAAAAGGGTTCTAATTGTGTTTATTTGTTCACCGGTATGTATGTCAGGTTATTCCGATTAAAATAATATTTTGCCCTATCTTGCCTTATCTCTGGAGAGTGGTTTAATAGCTATAACTTTAGGCAAAACCGGTTCAAGGTCATCCAGGAGCGAATGTTTTAGAGTCTTCCGATTTCTTTGAAAATGGTGGCAAATTATTCGTTTGGCCATCTTGAACTAAGAAACTTGCTTTAAATCCCTATGTGACCCTTTAGTGTGTACTTTTCAATTTCAAGACTAAGATAAAGCTACCCCCATAGATTGATGTATAGGCCTTCAACACGTTTTGCTCTATAAATTCAATGGAAATACGTCTGGTTAATACCTCATAAGTTCAGGAATTTGACACAAATTTCATAGAATTGGTCGCCTGTCAGCCCTAGGATGACCTTGAAGTCAGTTATCCCCTATCGAACTATTCGCAGTAGGTACGGGCAAACCATAACTCCTTAGGACCTGGAAAACGGCTTACTGATTTTGCGAAACGAAACGCAACAAACAGAACTCCCCCTTGGTTACACCTTTATTCCGTTATATGCCCTGTATGCATGCATGACGGAATAAAGCTTGTAATCCAATGGGAGTTTCGTTTCGTTTCTCAAAATTAACAGTAAGCCTGGAAAACGCGTTGGTGTGCAAATCGCTAAATTTGATCACGATCAAATTTTGAACCAACCCGGCCTATAGCCGTAACGCGCCCCGTATAGGAAAAATTTGGACGATTAACCGGCAAAAGGGGAGGTAGCTTTATGTTTCTCTTGTTAGATCTAGGAGCAATTTCCTTTCCTTTCTCCCCTACCTCAACGTTACGGTGTTCCGCTCCGTGATTTTCTTTTTTAAAGTGCGTTTAAATGTATTTAAGATGGACGTTCGGATGCCATAGATTACACGTTACCTCTTTTTGCATGTTCCACCCTTTTCTCTCAATGGTCCGGTGACTTTTTCACAATTATGTTTATTCGATGGCTGTTTCTTAGAACAAGTTACGCAACGTTTGTTTCTACAATGTGTCTCAAAATTGTGCTGTATTCTCATTCTTTACGCCCTAATTGGATCACTCACCGTGGATTTTTTGTTGTCACATACTGTGTAAATCCCATTGGCAAGTGAAACGCATATTTTGCATAACTGCCGAGTTTGCATAAGTGTGATGGAAGTTCTATTTTTTGCAGGTAGAAAGAAGTAATTGAGCTGCTATTATGATATGCTGACAACCAAAATTCCACGATTGAGTGATCCCAAAAGAGAGTGCAAGTCATAGAACACGGCCATTTTCCTGTATTTCAATTAGTGGTGGGTTAAACTTAAGGCAATATTGGCAACTTTTTGAAGAGCGCCCCCAATTTCAAATTTGATATTTTTGCCCAGTTACACGTTGTAATTGTCTAGGAAATTATACCTGCTAACGAGAATGCTAAAAATGCTATTTATCATAACATAAGCGATTTTGTAATTAGAATGGATCCCAGATTGACTTAACGGCATAGCTGAAAATGCTACGTTTAGGCATCCGGTCCATGATGAACTATTGCCACCTCGAGAAATAACCTCTCACATGACTGGCCGAACCCAATAAACAACTAATGGAGACGTAGACACGTACATTTCGCTATTTCCCGGCTATTCCCGGAAGGCCGTTCAAAGCGCCGTTGAATTATTATCGGGTCCCCGATAATATATTCTAATTACAAAATTCCTTTCCTTTGGACCATGCCATTTTCGAGGCTTAACCATTCAACGGTATGTTTACTAGCCAGTTACCAATGCACCAGGTAAAAATCTCAAAATGTTTGAAAAATTGGGGCGCTCTTTCCCAAAATGTGCCTAACAATGATTAATGTTTATTAATTTTACTAGCCTAGGGATACCGTTATAGTGACATGTATGCAAACATTATACCACAGTCTATGTAGTCAAATGATTTAAAAAAAACCATCAATGATTTCGTGATGTACAAAAGCCCCGAAACTGTTTGTTGATCTTCGTTTCCCTCTAGGCTCCTTCGCAGCATGTAGAGCTGGTCACTGGTCCGTGTACTTAATTACCTTCCTAAAATCAACCCTGGTTCTATCACGGGTATGATCTTGCCGGTAGGAGCCTATATTGACTTTGGGCTTAATGACACCAGCTTATTCTCCTATAGTTTCTTATATCTATAGATTACCTTTCTGTTGGCAAAGAATGATGAAGTTTATTTCCCCATGATGAAGGAAGTTTTCTGCTTGTCATGTTGGATTCTGGATATCGTAATTACCTCCATAAAAAATGTTTTTTTTCATACTTCACTAGTTACATTATCGCATTCGGCAGATTTTCACACTTCAGCTTTATACCTTCTCGCCCTCAACTATTTTTAAATGGAAAGATCAGTAATTCAGGAATTGTGGGCAGGCAGCTCACAATGAAAAGATCAGAACATTCACTTAGCAGTTCGGACTTCTGTTTCCTGCATCTCAGTTTCTTAAGTTACTCTAACAGAGTGAGAAATACTCCTTTTTCGGATGAACTAATGCCCACATAACCGCCGCCATCGCGTTTCTTTTCGACAACTGGCGGACATTTAGATGGACCGTCAGCAATGGTGACGAAGTTGAAATTATGAGAAATCAAGAGATTCTTTCGGGGGATATCTTGTATGTGTCGGTCACAATCCGAGTATTTCAGACAAGTGTGGAGACGCATTAAATGTTATTTACTGTAGATCACTCGTAAATCGTAGCTGCGCCAGGCTAGACCCATTCCTGCGCTTACGAAAACCGGCCAAAACCATCATGCATGTCACGCACATGCCATGATCATGCACGTCATGCATTCCACAATCGTGCAGTCACACTGAATCATGCCAATGATGCTCCACAATATTCGGGTTGGTACATTTTACTGACCCACTTTGCCTGACACGACTCAGAATTCATCATACCTTACGAGACCGTGCATGTGATACTGTGCGTTATTCCGTAAAGGCGGCTAAATTCGGAGTCGTTCGGCAAGTGGTCATTAAAGCACCCCCCTTCATCATGTCACGATGCTTATATTTATGACCGACACATACAATATTCACCAAACAAACAAAATTCACAAGAATAGCAACTCCAACAGAAATGATTTGCTAGCTCAGCTTTCCCCACAGCTTAAAAGAGTGACGTTCACTCTAAAAAGGAGTGATCACTTTCACTCTTTGCTTAGAGTTTTTTTTTCCCTCTTAGTAAGTGGATCTCACTCTAAACGATGCGTCACGCAGCTGGCTCTTTTTTGGAGTGATATTTCACTCTTTAGAGGGGTTTTTCACTCTTTCGTTTTTAAGAGAGTACCATCTGATCTCAAGTTCCTTATCTTATTTACTTGATATAATTTGATCAGATCGTCTGCTACTTCAAATCTTTGCAGCAGGGCTTTAGGAGAGTTGGGAATTTAGCTTAGCTGCAATCGCATTTCTCTGAGTTTATCAATGTGAGCGCTTATACATACATAATGGCTCTGTCCTTCTGTCATGGCCTACTGCTGTTTCGTTGTATTTACTTTGGATACAATTGCAGTGGATTTGTGCCATAGTGCTTCATATTCTGTTGCTTATGGGGTGTTTGAAGGCCTCTCTAACCGCCATCTTGCCATCCTGATAACCTAGGCTGAGTTATAAAACTTTGCAGTAGAATGCGATGTCAAAATAAAATCACAGCACCGTTTTTGTATACCCCGCATCAGTTCTTCACATAATGTAGCATTTGACTGAAAGTGAAACTAAATTTCTCCTGAACATTGTTACCTTTTGTTGGACATGTGAATTACATCTCACCCCGTTATTTTCCTGGATCAAGGTAGAGCACATTGGAGCAATGGACCTTTACATTCCACAAAATGCTTTATAAAACATGCAGATCACACAATCAAACGACAAGTTCCTTTCTGTGGCAGCCGTCTCGCTCCAAATGGTTGGTTGGTATTGGTTGATTAATTGAATGGCGCTTCAGCACCAATGGCTAGTGCGCCAATTACTATGTAACCTACAATTCGTTACGTAATTCATTCACATCATAGACAATGAGACAGTGTTACGTTTTTGTACTTGGATCTCAAGACACACAAAACGGTCTCTTTCGAGCCATACCGGCTGAGTCAACGGTTGTGGTATGATATATCGAGGCCGCGCACGACCACTATACCGGTACTACGTCATGCTGAACACAACCGTATCCAGCCTGTTTACCCCCATTCTTTCCCCGTTATCCCTGCGATATCCAAAGCGTCGATCGCTGGAACTCCTCAGTAGAGATAAGCCAAATGGGAAATTTTGAAAGCATAAACCGGGCTGGGAAACAACCCACAAGCCTGTGCATCCGTCCTGGTAACCACGAGAGTGGGGATTGGGTCCCGCGTAACACTAACATACCGGCACGTTCGGACCTACATCCTATCGCTTCCAAAGACACCTAGGATTATTCATTGTTTAGAGGCATAAGAATCCTTCAAAATACGAATATTCCGGCAGCTTTCCTTTTGTCTTTATGAATTCTTGAGGAGCATACCTAATTGTCGCTCGCCAGCTTTTTAATTATTCCACCCTTTCATCAAACGTTTTTGTTCGCGCTTGTGGATTATGAAGAATACCATCGTTTTGAAAAAACACAATTTTGACAGGCCGTAACTCATGATTATTTGAGAGGGGTGCAGGTCACTTGAAAAAGTGCCGACCATTTTTTGTAAAGGTCCCTTTTTATGATTTTGTTAATTTTACTTTTTGAACATCTCATTACCAGAAGTTGAACCTTCTTAGCTAGTCTTATAAGTGTTCTCTAATATAAAAAGTGACCTTTTGACCTTTTGTGACTTTGGGTGCGCCCGCACACCGCCTCCCTGCTTACGGATGGAGCCCTGAAGTTTGGCATCAATTAGGCAATAGCTTGTAACTGGAGATAATTATTTAAAGTCCATTGTGATTGTTAATATTTTGCTAGTGTGTGTTTATCTAAGACATGTCGTATTGACATGTATAGTCTTTCTTTTAGAACGCGCAGACAGTGTACTGTAATATGTTGTGTTATGTCGGTGAATGTCACATCCCCAGACCCCTCAATTCTCCTGCCCTCTATTTTTGCATTTGGTATATACTTTGCGCTACCACGACAAGTGATCACCAAAAGTGAAGGCATTTGTTTGCTAAAATACGAGTTAAAATACGAGTTTTTATTTAGTGTTTGTTTAGCGCAAGTCAGTCTATACTCTGTTAGTGTAATTGTTGGCCGCATCACAATAACTGACCTTACGAAACTATTTCGATAAAACGGTTTTGAAAATTTCGCGATTTTAATTTGCTGTATCTTTTTAAGATTGAACCATATTTTAACTCGTTAAATATGAAAATATTCCTAATGTCACATATATTTCCTGACAGGTCCAACTTAATTTATTGTCTGCCAGAATACTTTTAACGGTGCATTCGTTGATCAGCACTTTTATTCATTGTTCAACTAGATATCCTTTGAAAAATCTTATTCCACTTTTTAGCTGATCCCGACTTTGCGGTTTTGTTTATGAGTAATGCTCTTTCCCCAGACAAACATACAATGTTGGGCCATGTCATTCATGTCAGTCGCAGCCTTGGACCATTTTGCACGACTTGTCCCGACATTGTTTTGCATGGCCCAACGTTGGACCAACATTGCATTGGGCCAACATCGGACCAATGTGAGCCAATGAAAAGAAATCCATTGCCAATATCGGGCCAAAGTCGAGCAACACGATACTATTTCTTGCCAACAGTTTCTTTAAACATGTTATACTGACATGTTAATTCTTATTTGTAATCCTTATTGTTGTAGGAGGGAGTGGTCAGGACATTTTAAATCCTACTATATAATAATGTAGGGAGAATTTGTCTTAGCAACCTGATGTGATTACAATTAAGTAACGAATTACAATGTGAAACGGGTTACGTGGAAACAAATGTGTATCTGTGAAACATGAATACTCTCTCGAGCTCTATTATTTCCACTTTTGGAATCAAACATCATTTCTGTGTTAAATGAATCATATCGTCCTTATTAAGAAAACTTGTCATAGAGCAGCTCAGTAAAGATAATGGATTAATAATTAATAATTTCATAAATAGAGAGATTCCCGAGCCATCCCACATCTTCCACAAATGGGCCCAGGTTGGGCAGCGTTGTATTGCCAAAGACACACCTTTACATTAAGGGGACCGGTTGGCGAAGCGTATCTCCTCGCCTTTCAACGCAGATCTCTCGGTTTCGATCCCCGGCAGGGCTCGTTCTCGGCGGTTTTATGTGAATTGGTTTCTCGATCCATAATCGTTCCCGCAGGTTTTCTCCGGTACTCCGGTTTTCCTCCTGCTTCTCAATCGGAGCTTCTTGGCATAAATCTATTCTTGTATATGGTTTCTCTGATTTCTTACGCCTTTCAGGCGGCGCACATCGCCTTGCACGTTTAGTGGATATGTCCGCTTTCAAAAATATTCAAATTATTAATATTATATAATCAATGTCCTCCAACGTTGGTCTACGTGCTGCCGACCGCAGAGGGCGCCCTCATTTTGCTTAACAAACGTGTTTTTTTGCATATAAATAATAATTTTCAACCCCCAAATACTAATCACGTGTGATTTAAAAATCCCATCTGGCTTTTTTGGTTATACACATACCAATGGACCGATTTTACTACATGTTACACACTGGGGGGGGGGGTTCTATGGACCCTCAAAATTGTTTGTGCTGACCCTTTACTCGTGGGATTTTTGGGATTTTTTTGTAATGTTAAAGAGACATAATGGCATTAAAAAAAAAAAAACTTAAAATCGGCCAAGCCGTTAATGTATTGATGGTCCCATGGAACCCCCATTGGGCACTAACGGAAGACGTCTGATAATATTTTTCAAAATCGAAGAACCATAAGCCATTTTTTGCTGATATATGTTCACCCATACATGTAAGTAAACAATTATTACTACATAAAAAATACCCTTTATTGCTAAAACAACACTTTCATGGGACATTGCTAAACCCGTTACTGTACAAACTCTAAATGGGAAATGACGTGTACTTGCACCCCCGTAAAATACAGGATTCCAAACTGCAAGTTTGGTTACTATATTATGTAAATTTGTTCTTCTAGAATATTATCAACAAAATAAGTTTTCAAAAATTATGTAGTGCCGGGCTCATGGAATTTTTCCGTCTTTTTTACCCTGTTTTGCGTGTTTTGAAACCAATTTTTTGTTTTTTTTTTTGCCCCTACTTTGCAGCCACAATAAAAATTTCATTTTGTTTGGATTTGGTGTTGTCTTTTGACCCTACATGTGTTATAAATTTCGTGCCAAATTCCCTAGGAAAAGTGTTTCCTTATGTGGGGCCATATATGACCCCCCGGGCACTAACGTGAGTGAAAACCCTTGGTCACTTAAGTGTTAAAACGAAAAATCGCAATTTGGAATTAAGCGTTTTATTGTGATTTCTTTACTCTTGACTTTTTGGATTAATTAAAAACAAATATATTTCGAATATCTGCACAGGATATGAAATCGTTGTAAATTTTTAAAACGCAATTTTAAAAACGACAAAAGCAATATCCTCCTGCAAATAACAAAAACTTCGCCCACTAACTTCTTATGTGAAATTTTTGTCAAGACGTTATGTGGAAACGTCAAATGAGATTTCACCGTGAAATGACAAATCCGTCGCGCAAATACGTCACTATATGAACCCGCCAAAGAGTCTTATATTATTTTATTATTCAAAACTGATGATGCTCAAATTTTCTTACGCTAATGAATTACTTTGGCCGAAGACACGTTTTTACCATGACTACGTGGGATGTAAAGGATTTCCAATAAGTGGTCACCTCTCATTACAACAGTGAGGCAAAACATGACATTAAACAAATGGCCGACATCCCCATTTGAAAACATAAATCCTCATAGCTCTGGCATAATGACCTAAAAGGGCAAACAAGGTGTAATTTCCTACTACTTCTCGCATACCAATCCATTACAAAAGGTTTTATGGAAGTTTAGATATCATCTTCATTAACCTCAAATCCAATATGGCCGCTACCCGCCATGTTGAAAAGTACAAATCATTGTATCTCTGGTACCGATGGGCCAAAATGACAAAACAAATAATCATTTCCTTTCCTACTAATTCTAGCATAACAAATCCATTTAAATGTTTTATAAAGTTCAGAGTTTCTTTCGTGGCCCCTAAATCCAATATGGCTGCCATCCCCATGTTTAATTGAAAAATATGAATTCTTTTATCTCTGATACCATATGGGCAAAAATGGCAAATAATGTATTATTGAATTATTTAGGCCATAAAAATGCATTAAGAATGGTTGTTTTTAAAGTTTTGAGAGCAGCTTGATGTCTTCAAAAGGCCACTCTACCACCATTTTCAAAAAAAAAAAAAACATGAAACAGTAAATCCTCCTATATAGCCTCAGACAATTACAATGACAGAAGAGTTCATTTCTATTAATTCTGGCATAATATAAATCTTTAGAATAAAAATGGATATTTTTTTTAGAGTGGGCTTTTTTCCGAAATTTGGTGCCATGTTGATTTTTTACCATTATACATCTATCACCATTTCACATTATGGGTTTACAGTTATAATTGTGTAGTTCCTTCAGTAAATAAAATATTTCACATTATTCACATCATCACCAAATGTGGCAGAGACACTTGCAACAGACGAGATCAACATTCATAATCATTGAGACTGGTTCTTGGTCCCTGTTTTTTTCACATGAATGCCCACAAGCTGTGGTGCATTCCATTCTTTCTGCACGCAGGTGCATTTCATTGTGGTGCATCTTGAAGAACAATTGCATTGGATCATTCCAGTGGCAACTCTGGTGCAGGAATTGTGTTCATCATGAGGGAACCAATTTCCCCCTTGTAATATCCAGCCCTGAGTCGTTGAATTTTTGAATGACCATCCGTCTTGCACCTCCACTGCAATGAGCTGAAATCAGTTCTAGGACCGCTAACAACCCAACGCCATGCGGCGAATACGCGACAGCGAGCAAAAAACAAAAATCGGGTGGACGTCTTCACATTTCGCCTTGGAAGCAGGACTTGGCCTGCTGCTTTTGTCATAAAATAGCAAGATCACGGGACGGTCATAATCGCAATAAATGGTCATACATGAATTTATTATTGAAAGTATAATATTCTATTTCTACAACAGTTGATTCCTTGAAATTGGACTCTATTATGAGTTTGCGGGCCATTTTTGGAAAATTTTTTAAGAATTTGTGACGTCACAGCATTGTTTGACGTATTAAGTTTTGGGCCCCGGGGAACACTCAGATATAATACGCCGACTACGCATTCCGGGTTTAATAAACACGTGGACAAAGGATCGCATTTTCGCCCTTGGACGTTGGTTTTGGGAGAATGTGTAATTTGTAACTGTTTTGACATTACTAGTGTGTTTTTTTGGAACAACGCTTACATTGCCATTTTGGCCTATAGTGAATGGTTGTGGACCTTAATTTAAACATTCCCCATTTGTTTATGTATTCGACGAACCCTGGGAGTTCTGGAATT
>JAMKCH010016536.1:0-23907 GCA_023653785.1 Ophioderma brevispina
GGCTCTCCACAATCGAGTTGTGGTGATGGTTCTGCTCGATCTTGTGAAGGAAGTCTTTGTAACGACCAACGTCCATTCTGAGTCTGTTGAAGGTGACCCATGCTTTCCTATCAAGGTCACAAGCCGTGGGCTTCCTAGATGGGCTGTCCAATAACTGCTTTAGGTTCAACGTAGAGGATGACCATTGCTCAACCCATCTGTCATTGATCCAGATGATCGATAGGGATACTGTGACTGCAGTGCATGGATTTGGGTTAGCAAGTGATTCCGTTGAATTCTCGATCCTCAAGGGTGTTGGGGGTGGGATTAGACTACCAGGTTCATCATCAAATTTCTTGGCGAGCTTGATCGTCTGAAGGTTCCCCCTAAATTTGCAGGAGCTATGCCAACAGAATTGGGAGGTTATTCTACAGGCGTTGCCAAAAGGCAACCACAACAAGTCTCATTGCATCATTTCAGACCGACATCAATCTTGTGTGAATGTACGCTGTGACTCCATACTGGTGTCAGCGTATTCATCGGTGGAGTTGCCAAGGCAACAGTTGATTTATGTAAGGTGCAAAGGATGCACCCCATCCAGTTCCTGCGAGTCTTCTGAGGAGTTTGACACGAAGACCTCGCGTCTTGGCATGCGACTTGCCTTGGTGTGTTGATTGAAAGTAAGGCTGCGGTCCCATTGTGGACCCAAAGTTACTTCGGTGTTGGTCATGTGACAGTTTTTCTCCACCTAGAGTGATGTTAGTTCTCTTTTTGCGCATCGATTTGCCAGGTGGAAAACAGCGCTGACGGTCTTGGGTTTGTCTGAGTTTTCAGTGCCATCCGTGGAAGAATTGGCTTACAGTGATTAGTCTTTCTGCAACACTGTTCTAAAGGACTCAAAGAGGCCAGCGCTATTCCAAGTGTCGTACCGTCTGCTTAGGAGTACTGCAACAATCTCCTCTTGCATATCTGAGACGTCGATTTTGAAGAGCTGGGTGCCAGGGACAGAACCTGTGGGGACAACCTTTCCGAAGTTTGGGGCGCTTTCTACTGCGTTGTCCATTTGATGTCTCCAGACGAAAGATCTGTCTTGTATGAGCAGCATAATGAACTTGATAAGACTTGACCATCAGGAAGATTTTGAGTAGCTTTGCCGGTTAAGCCTCGGTGCCAGACTGTATCGTAAGTAACATAATTAAAACACAAAAACACATAAGAAAAAAATAAAAAACTTAAAAAAAGCAAAAAATAAAAAAGGTAAATTTCACCGAATGCCTTAATCTTGATAGGACTATTATCGATTTTGATCACTGAAGTAGCACTCTTTGTCAAGCGAATACGTATTCGTTCACAATTTATACGTGTGCTTTGATATATGGACACGCAAGGCTATCGAATACCGTATTCGATTGTTGGTGAAACCCTTTTATACAAATGCGTGTTATTCGACTGCGTCTATTTGGTTAGTAGATGTAATTTCACTTTTATTTTTGTGGGTACTATTAAATGAGTACATAAAATGCAACCAGATCACTATAACTCAATGTTGCCCAAATCAGATTCGACACTACGTCGTGACCACGACGATATAGGTGGCATTTCAAGGTGGGTTGGGGTGGGGGTTTGGGTCGGGGGACCACCCATTTGCGGCCTGTTGATATGAAAGCCCCCACTTACAGTGTAAGAGTGTAGCTCGTTGTGTGTCCGCTTATAAATCATCTAAATACATACGGATACCTGTCATTGTGCACTGTTGGAAAATAATGATTTTGTTATTTCTTGACTAATGAACCCCCCTTAAAACAATTCCATGGGTGCTAATAGCACATATTTAAGTTCTTCCCTGTGTAGTTATTAATACTCCATGTGGGGGGGTGGGGCTTTTAATCCCATCTCTCTAGGATAAATCGGTTTTGAGAAATCCTGTTTGCATTTAAGCCATATCGTTAATTTTACTTTTTAGGATAAGGTTATTAAGACTACGAACACTGTTTTTAATTTGGTTGTATGTTTTTAGAACACTGGTTTTTTTACCTTCACTATGAATTAGAAAGTAGTGCTTAAATTTTAATTAAAAGATAATTGTGAAAATCTAGTCAACTGGTATTTTTTTTTGAGATATATTTTGAAAGTGAAAAAACCTAAATAGCGCGCTTAAAAACATAAAATCCAAAAGAAAACATAAGAAATCCCATTCACGAAGTTCTTGTTGACCATAACTTTTTGAATGGAAGCTCCCGATTGTTGTCGAACAAAAAATCAATACTAAGGTAAATTTTTCCCTTTTCCTTGATTTAAATGTGTAGTTTTCATTTTTATAGCCCTTCACATGATATAGTACCCCTTAATTTGTAAAGGGCGTTGAAATAGTCACCAAGGCTTCAGGTCATTCTAATTTAGACGATATATTAGAATTTCTCAGTAGCTTGGATAGTTTCTTTTGAGATCAGGAAAAGGGAAGGAAAGGTCTAGTTGTTTTTCCAATTCATAGCGTGAATGCATACAGCAAAATGTCGTTTTCATAGGATTTTGACAACAAAACGAAAGTGTGATGCAATATCTGTTAAAAATAACTACGTGGGTGATTTTGATCGAAAGGCCCTTGCCAATAAATCCAACCGTTTTCTCAAGAAAGAAGTATCCAACCGACATCAAGTTAAGCCAACAGTTTTCCGGTGGTAGGCAAAATTTAATTTTTTGATGAAAAATAATTCCTAGTTCTGGTTGGATAAGCCTAATTCTGAAATTACTCATGTTAAAGTTTTTGATAGACTGATTGATACTCTTTTGAAGACCCATAAAATTCCCTAAATATAAAAATAAATGCGAAATGTATGAGTAATGGAGTGAATTAATTGAGGATGAACACCTTAGATTTGGAAGACGATAGAAATTCCTATTTGTAATTTTAGATGCACCATTGATTCCCGTCTTCGTTCTTTTTATTTCAAAGCTTTTTCATAAAGCAATTGCATAAATATTTTCTTTTTCAAGATTAATAAAAGGGATTCGCCAAGTTGTTGTTGTTCTTTTGTAATAAAAAGCGGGACAATGGTTCATTTATTTTGTGTAATGTGAAGTGGTGAACCCATTTGGGATGCTATCATTAAGATGATTAGAGGCAAACATGATAGTGATTTTCCGGTTCAAAATGTCGAAAAATGTTGTGGGTTTTTCTTGATGATAAATTCCTTACTTTTTTTTGTTTTTGGATTGTTTACATATTTCTTGAATGTTGTAATTTCCAAAACAATAGTCCCAATTTTTATTAACTTAATAGTCAGAGAAAAGACATTAAGCTCTCCTAGCATTTTTAGTAAGTGCAGGTTTGACCTTTGATTTCATTTTCAGTGTCGTCATTTGCGTTTAGCTTGACGCATGATTTTTCTTTTATGGATTTTATGGATTTTTTTCAAATTCACAAAAATAAAAAATCCCCAATTCTCAAACGTGGAAAGGAACCAAACCAACACTGTGCCATGTTTATCATTTTCGTATCACAAACAACACTAGCACCTGAACTGAACCAAAACCACTATAATTTTTTTCAACCAGTCAATATCTAAAAATCTGGCCATCAAAATGAACCAAACTTGCACACAGAATATTTCAATTACTAATTAAAAATATGTCATTTACAAGGCAGTTGCCCAATTACGAAGAAGTCCTTTTGGCAAAATGACCATATTGGTGAATATTTTAATTTCGTGCAAAACTATGGTTGTAAATAATTGTAAAATACTTGGTTGTATTTTGCATTGAACCCTAATGCTCTGTGCCCCGTCACTGTGTTATATGCGATGAAACAATACCATGGGCCCTATCAATCAAAGACCACAACACTGACTTGGGTGTAACTATAATTACTCATTCATGAATTAATGGATGAGTCGGGAAAAGAAATAAACTCTCTATGCATTTTAGTAAGTGCAGGTTTGACCTTTGATTTTCATTTTCAGTGATCGTCATTTGCGTGTATGCTTGACTGCATGAATCTCTTCTTTTATCGATTTTATGGATTTTTTGCAAATTCAAAATTCCCATGTCTCTCGAAATTGCTAGTGTTAGGTCATATCAACTCCTTATATTATTGTTCTTGTGAAAAACGGACACTGAAGCCTTTTAAAGCGGTCTTGAAGAAACAATTTTCGACGTTTACGTGGATCACAGACTTTTTATTAGTAAACATTGCACAAAAATCGTAATTTCTTGAAGAATAAGCGTGTTCAGCTTATGGTATTTACTACAACCATTTCCAATAGAGCAAGGCAAAATAATGGACTTTGATGAAAAATAGGGGTGTAATATTGTTATATTTTTAAGAAACCGCTGATAGTGGCTCGTTAATCGTTTGCAAAGAGGATCTGAAATTCTGTGAAAGTAGAACATCTCTTTGGAGTCTTTGAAGTCGATGTGACAAAAATTGGAAAAAGCGGATAGGCACAATTTTATTAGAGCGCCCTGAAATCGTAATTTCAACGTCATTACGATAGGTTTGTCAATCAAAAACCACCTCGTAATCTACCTGGACGAAACGTGGATAAACCATAGAGTGTTGGCTGGACCGTAAGGGAATGGCGGGGGCCCTTTAGATAAGGGACAAGACCGGGGACAAACCAGTGCTTGATACTCGTCCCTGAATGTAGTCCAAAATACCAAACTTAAATTTATCGTCAAAAGTAATATAGGAGAATAGGAGATTATCACAATGAAATGTACGCTAAACATTTCTATGTGAAAAGAAATGACTCAAACAGTTATAGAAAGCGACTGCAGCAGTGGTTCACCAACAATAACATTCCTTTTTCCAAGGCGCTCAAGAAACCAGAACCGTATTGGATGGTTTATATGCCGGGATCAAATTGATTATCTCGAGATCTTATCTCGGGATAATTTTATAATCTCGAGATAAAGTTTATCATCTCGAGATCGTATCTCGGAGTAATTTTATTATCTCAAGATCATTTTAATATTTTGAGATATTATCTCGAGATAAGTTTTACTATCTCGAAATAATTTCAAAAAAAAAATTCTAAAATGTCACTTCCGGGGCTCCATACTCTTGCACATAAACACACCCCACTAAAAATACCACTCTGCTCACCATTTCAACTCTACGTCAAACGCACACACGGGTTCCAGATAGCCAACACCGGCCAGACATTATTTTATTTGGTTTTTTTTTTTTTTTTTTTTTTTTTTTTTAAAATGTTATACAAATGTCTCTTGACGATAGCTTTTAACAATATAACGTGTAGTAGTACAATAAAGCGAGCAAACGCCAATGATATTACGCAGACTTGTTATAGACTTTTCCCTGTTACATATGGATTTTATATGAAACATTCTCAACACTGTATTTCAACATTGTGCTTAATTTAAGGGGCGAAATTAGATTAAGTTTCCAAATAAATACCTAATTTAAAAAGTTAGGTCCGTATGCACAAAAAGTTAGACCAGGTTTAAAGTTAGACCTGGTCTAAGTCAAAATTAGTTTTGCCTTAAATTGATAGTTATTCGCACTTTCTTCGTAAAGTAACTAACAAATTTGAAAGATTTAAATGCAAATTTCAAAATAAATACAAAATACCTTGCGTTAGTGTAAAGGAAAATGTCTTTACTGGTGGGACAACCTACACTTAGACCGGGTCTAACTTTAGACCCAGTCTAACTCTTTTGTGCATACGGACCTTAATGTTCTCATGATGAGGTCCACACAAGTCCTACCTCATGTAGGATTGTTTTTTAATCGGTACTGCTCTAATTTTCTAAAACAGACTATCAAACAAGCACTTAAAAACACCCTGTCGCAGCTTGTTTCAAACTGAGCGCACGGGAATATTATTACACTTAAGCTTTACATTTTAAAGAAAGTGGTGTTTATCATCTGTGGAGGTCATAATAAAATATTATGGTTACAGATAATGAACTGAAAACAACAAAATACGAACGATGGTGTATAAAAGGGGCAAACATTGCCTCAAGAAAATATTGAAAGAGATGCACCTTTTTAACCGTGACCCCTGAGGGTTTTACAGCACCAGTCGTCTTACCTATTTCTTTCCCAACAACTTTCAGTTTTTCGAATACACTTACAAGCGAATCTTACGAAAAACCTGACCAGAAAGTCAACATAACATTTTGTGGTTAAGACTTCTCCGGGAGACTTCTCAATGCTTTACTTAGAGTACTACAGGCCTGTAGCCAGGATTGATTTGGCGAGGAGTCCAAATGTGGACATATATGGGTTCACCCAAAATTTGTTGGCGCCGCTTCAAAAATTGAAAGGGAGGGGGGTCACATAAACACTTAATCGATACTGTTCGATTATACGATTATTCGATTATACGATTATATATTTTTCTTCCAGTTTGTTTTCTTCCAGCTACAGTTACTTGTTTGGTACATTTCAACATTTTCTTTTAAAAAGTGGACATTTTGCTGAAATAGTGATCGGATACGTCGCATCCCTCGCTGGCTATTCAGCCTGCAGTACAGGACAAGTGTTTTCGGGGGGAGTTTCCGTAACTGATCTGACACACTTTTTTCTGACGCACTTATGAATTCGGAAACCTTCACGGCATAAAGCACAAGTTTATTCCTTAAGGTTTCCGAATTCATAATTGTGTCAGAAAAAAGTGTCAGATGAGTCAGGTTACGGAAACTCCCCGTTTTCGGGGCCGATAACTCAAAATGTTACTTACGTACAACGAATACAACGCAAGTTTTATTGGGTGTTTACTTTTGTTGACACACTTGCTGATCTACTTTATCAGCATAATTGTAAGTCATGAAAATACGAAAGTATTATTTTAATATTATTACAGATTATCCTATCCATAACCCTAAAACCCTAACCCGTAACTCCATCCAAACCATAACCCTAACCATCACACCTATTAGAATCAGGAACAAGTGTGTCAGTTACAGTGTGTCAGCCGGAATGGGCCACCTTATAGAAACACCCAATGAAATTGTCTTAACCCTTTCAGCCCTGGTAGATTGCACGCAACTTGTACCTGAACGTGAAATGTGAAATTATTTGGTTATACTATCTGCAAAAGATTTCCACACACACGGGTAAAAATTCTAAACGTGTCCATTGATTCGCTTATGAAACAATTTTGACATAGAAGTTCTATAATTACATAAGTATTTTCATTTGATTATAAAAAATAATATGCTAGTATCCACACTAGGCACAACATTTTGAAAAGTACCAATGCATATTCACAAGAGTAATTACAATAATAATGATAATATTAATGATGATGACATAAAAATAATAAATAATAATAAGGTATGAGAACTTAGACATTAGATGTGGACATTTCAAATTCGTCGCTGAATAAAAACAACAAAGGCAATACAGAAAAATAAATGAAAATATCAGGAATTTTGGGCATAAAATAATAACAAAATATACAAATTTTACAACACTGCGATGTTTCAAATGTTTACACTGAATCCTCACAAAACAAAAAGTAACAATTCTGTAAGGCCTGTCACATATTCCTGACGAATATTGTGTTTTTAATAACGAGGAGTTGCATTCTTTGTGTTTCTCTCTCACACACACGCACTCAACACACACCCATACACACAACCACACACATACATGCCTAACTTACACACACGCGTACACACACACACACACCTACACACACGCGTACACACACACACGCGCGCGTCAAACACACACCACTTAGACCCACACGCACATTATGCACACACTTACATTAGCGAAAACAAACACAGCGGCACACCACGAGATTTTGGCGTACATATAAGCGAGAACATTAGCACCCAAAAGCTCAAACATGAAAAAAAAATTAAAAAAAAAAAAAAAAAAAATTTGCAAATTAAAACACCACAAAAACACCCACACGTACTCAGCCTCCTCCACATAATCAAAGATGGCACAGTGTAACTAACATTCTAAAATTATGCGCGTTCGTGTTCAGTAAACTATCACAATGTAAAAATAGATTTATATATTTAGCTAAAAAAAATAAATCTGTGCATTTCCTCCAATAGAATTGACCACTTTGATTGAGCCCTCTAATCCCTCTACCATCGGCACTTTGGTGATAAAGAAATCTAGCGGTTGGACAATTCTGATGCATTCCACGTGATAACTCTAATGGGGTGTTATCTCGGGAAACACTTAGGCGGTAGAATGAATCAGGGTGGTTCGATTTGTAGGAGGGAGATTTGCGCATTTAAAACTTTCGACTCCAGTACGAATTTCCTTGTTGTATTAAAATTACTCTAGAATGTTGACCATATATTAAAATGGGAATAATGATATTTTAAGTTTAGAACAAACGACATTCCTTCTGCCAGGCCTTTTATTAACTTGTTCCACAAGATTTCTTATTTTTCCACTCCTCTTATGTAAAAAGGGGTCTAATGATTGTAAGAAATTAAAAAAAAATGATAGTTCCTTTTCCCATGTCTTCAAAAATTAACAAAAGTTTTATCATTGTTTGAATATATTCTGTATGTGCCGTGGGTTAGCGACAGCAAACTATTCGTCCAAGCGCTTTACAACTGCATGGACAACTGTTCAATTTGTTCATGTGAATGTAGCAATTGCCTCCAAAGATGGCCGCTGATAAGAAAGTACGTACCCTCTCTATTTCTAGCTATTTCTTACTGACAGTGTCCTTCCTTTTGATATGTGAGGATTATGGGGCCCATAAGTTAACTAAAAAACCATGCCTCCATGTTGTCCGTACCGGTAAACTAAATGTGAGATACTCTCTTGTAACTTATTGATCTCACGATGATACTTTGAGACCAAAACCGATACATTTCATTTCGTGATCCTACACCCCTATTTTGTTTATAGTTTAACAGATATCCTTCGGGGAAAAATCCAAAATTCTAGTTGATTCTGATGAATCGTTTTCGTGTTATGATTAATTGTTGGTGTATTAGTGCTACTTTCCAGTCCGTTTACACACATAAAATACAAAAATCCCTAATGTCTTGCAAATGTACAATACGCAGACCAACGGTGTGTAGATGATATGGAAACTCAAACTTTTTACGTCAGTTGGAGGGATTACAAAAGTAGTCATTTAAGAATACTTTGATTTATCCATATGGTGTATGTGATTTTGAAAGTACGATTTTACTCTTACCACTGCCAAAAACATCGGTATAGAGTTAACACGATCGGTGTTTGATTTTAACCACCAAGCCGGGTTTGGAGAGGAGAGGACCACACATTTGGTGTTTTAAACTTACACCAAATTGGTGTTATATTGACAATAATTTTGGTGTTTACAAATGTGTGACATGAAACACTTCGTGGTTTAATCCTTACACCACATGTCGGTGTTAATTATGTATTTTAACACCCTCCTGGGTACATTGACTCAAACTGGTATTACACCTCTTATGTTAAATTTGACATACATGGTGTTAATTTTAACAACCATCCTGGTGTCCCAGGAGGACCACACTCTTTGGTGTTAATTAACACCAAATGGTGGTGTTACACGTGATCGCTGTAACATCTAACATGTTAGTAAACATGTTTGCTTGTTGTGTTGTTTTTCGATCTTAGCTGCTTACTTCTAGCTTTACATAAGAAGATACCAAAACTGCATAACAAAAATTGCAGGCAACACCAGCGGTGTTAAATCTAAATTTAACACCGAAATAACCACTGACAAGCTTAACCCGAACCTTGCCTGGTGTTGCATAATCAACATCGGAGAGTTTTTGCAGTGTAGTGGTGTTGCAACACTAGAGATATGGCATTTACAATTGTTAATCGACTTGTCTTAATTTCTATCCTTTTTTCATTTTACAATAATTTAATGCAATTATGAATATGTTAATCCATGTATTATACATTGCCTTTTCTTTTGTACCTTACATCATGAACAATTTCAAAACTGCTGTTGCTGTATTGTTGTATGCCGATATATGCAAACACAACTTTGTATAAACTTTGGTGCTCATAGAATTTAACATTGTCTAACTTCCGCATGTTGACTGCATAGAAACTCTCTCTGCATTACTGTGGGGAGAATTATCAGAATCAACAGAATAAAGTTGCTTGATACTTTGATGACAGAAATATATATGTGTGTAATCTATATTAAACTCATTACATTTTCTTCGGAATACAATGTTTACAGAAATGGTAACATGGTTCGAATAGTAAAAGCTGAATCAAATTTTAGAAGTGAACCGTCTGGTATCTTCATCAGTGTAAAACGCTTAAACAACACTATCGTTGTGTCACACAACGTGCATCATCATCCAATTTTCCATTGTAATTATTACTTTTTCACACTCTTTATTCCATGTTTAAAATAAACATTTGGATGTGTGTGGAAGATTATAAAATATATGAGGATGGCTTACAGTAACGATTGAAACTAATCAACGAAGCAACGTACGTGACAACGTTCTTCCAAATATCCACTTTAGGGTGGCACAAAGACAAGTTAAAAATATTCCTGTCAGATACACTCTCGTAATTAGAATAAAGATTCGATATTCGACGACTGGATTTGTTTTTCTTTTTCGAATGTAATCAAATGCAGCAATCGGTTATAATAAAACCAGAGATAGCGAGATATCGATGTTTGGTGTTCAACATACGATGCAGTCCAACAACTTTGTGACAGAGCTCAAACGAAATTGGAATCTTTCTGTTGTTGTGGATCAATTTGCCATCACAAAACAACGTCTTTTTGGAACGTGCCGATTGAATCTGGTGGAGTGGGAAATGATCACGGAAGCGAGAATTGACATTTTTGTTTTGTCAGTTTTAAATTACTGAAACCATTTCTCCAATAATCAAAGTCGAATCCTTCACAAATTAGCACGACCGACAAAGGATATGTTGATGCGACTTCGATATCAACTGTTTCAGACAAAAGATTTGAATAAATCTTTCAAGCAAAATGCTGACGGATATATGAGGTCTTTGGAACCAACTGAAGGCAGTTTCACTATACATTGACCCCCAACATACGTAAATGAAGCAGACGTCGGGAAATATCCAAGAGATATTGCTCTGACCCGCTATACATGAATCAGAAAACACTTCAATACCTACATCATCCCTCATTGCTCCTCCCTATTCATTACGGGAAGTTGCCATAAATTAAAGAATGCAAATTTATCTCTGTTATTTTTTCCTAAGTTTCCCTTTCAGTCACGTTTTGCTGATAACGTTTCTCTCGTTACCTTTTTTCTATTAATGATGATTTTTATTTGAAAAATACTTCACACAATTCAAATATCTTGAAGGTATCTAGGAACCATGCACGTGCTCAAGGTTGAGCATTTTAATCTGGCTCGTTATATCTGCATAAAAATTAATATGACAAATTGCATCCGTCTTAAAGGTGGATGACCCGATTATAGTCCAATTTTTTATATGATGTTTTCTTCTTCACCAAAAACATCTGATTACAAATTCTGAGTTATATCGATCCAGCTGTTCGGAACGTACAAACAAAAAAATGTGTACCACATTGCCCATATAAACATTTATATCAAGGAAGCATTTTCAGGGCCTTAAATTTCGATATGGTAATGAGAAAACAACTTTCTTCTGATACAAAAATCTAAATTTTGATGGTGTAATTCGGGGACGAGGATGTCGAGCCGATCACCCACCTTTAATTAAACACGTTCAGTCACATATCATTTAGGGAAAAATCATGTTAATGGTAAAATATGAAAAAGATAATCCTATCATAGACGATCTTTAAATATGTTCGTGAGGAGACATATAACTGTATTTTGGTAATAATACCACCATGCGTAAAGCGTTACCAAATTAAGTTACCTGTGGGATATCGTTGAAAGGAATCTAACAATTCTTTTAACTCTATCATATGAAAACAGCATTTGTTAATTAGCGGTGGGCAAGGGACGTAAGGGGTATGGTAGAAAACTCTGATTGTGCACAAAAGCTTACTAATTTTATCGTAATGTTCCGGTGTTCTCGTGTTTCTGGAGATATTGTTTGTTCTTGATGACTGCTTTGGTAAAATAAGGATGGTTTATTTAGGCTTCAAAAATTTATACATTAACTATTGTGTAGTTCACAGTTTATAGAGAGACGCGTACATCGGAGAGGGAGTCATTCGAAGAGTGGAAGGCGCCGAAGCGCTAGTATCAGGAACCTTGTTCGGGTCCGAATCTACTCCGTTCGGATCCACAGTTACGGTAGCCAGAGTCGTATTAGACCGATTCGTTTCTTAGAAAAAAAGTACAAAATAATTCTTCTAACTTGTCCTTTGAATGAAAAAGCTCCTTAGTGTAATCCATCAATAAATGGATTAACAAATCATGTTACAAATACTAACAACACGATAACATCGTGTGTTGTACTAGAAAAATCATAGTGAAATCCCATGTTAAATAACAGATAGGTGAATTCTGTGGGAGTCCAGGCAGACAACGTATGACATAAGACTAAACATAGAGTAATAGTGACGTTTTTCTTTGCTTTTTGGAAGGCGTTTACTTTTACTTTTCGCTTTCCTCCGAGCGACGCCGGAGCATCATGATGATGCTTATATAAGAGAAAGTCATGATGGTTAGAGGAAGAAGATATTCACAAGTAAAAAAATAAAAGGCCATAAAAAAAATATCTGATGCCCTGCTTCTCCATTTTGGATAGCAGTATCCGGGACCGAATACCTGTACGGCAACCCAGTAGGTCTTGTAAGAAAATCCTATCAACCAGACGCAAGTTATTCCGATTTTTGGAATTTTAGCGGTGAATACCGTTCTGTGTTTTACAGGATGGCAGGTGGGAATACTCTTTCTAATGACACAAATACAAGGTTGACAGTTGACGCAATTAAATAACGACCACAAAACGTATTCGTTGTACCAAAAACGACATAAAAATTCTCCTATAATGCCATGTGGTAAATGCGTCGGACCAAAACGAAGAATGAGGAACACAATGGAATCTAGAAGATCTATAACGGATTGGTTAAGTATTAGCATGTTTGTTACTGAGCTGAAGGCTTTTCGGCGCGAGAGAAACACGATGCAGACCACGCTATTTCCAAGTATGCCTAGACAACCTATGATAGCATAGATAGCGCGTAGAGCTTTTTCCTTTCTTGAAAAACCGGCGTTAGATGTCATAGTTATATTGTCGAAAGCATCGGCCGTGTATTATATAAGAGTTTCTTCTGTAACCAGTGTCGCTGTGAAAATAACGGTATATAATTGAAAGTAGTCAAAGACATCTTGATTAAATTATGTCTTGTTTATAAGGTTTGTTCTTTGAATCACTTGTAATTCACTTCCAAGGGTTTAGCAATCCTAAATATAGTCATAAAATCCTATCATTGTCCTCGCGTGCTTGTCATTTTTGTGTCAGTTAGCTGAGAAAGACACAGGGTTTTAACACTTTATCAATATGTACATTCCATACCTCTGTATGTATTTTGCTGTCCGGAATTTCTCTAACAATTCCTAATAGAGAACTGAAGAGACGTGCGGGCAGTGGGCACCTCAATATCTGTTTGTAAGAATCGATTCCATTCATAGCCCTCAACTCTTGCGTGTGAAGAAATTGAAATTAAATGGAATTACGAGAACCATTAATAACAGCAAGAAAACAGTTGGTTAAATTAATGAAGTCCATTTGCTCGACAAGTTTGCTAATAAACTATAGCCTCAAAGCATATTGTGGTTTGTAATGAAGTTTGAAGACAGATTGTGACAGATGTGCGCTCAAACAGGGTGAACGATGTGTCTACTACTGTCAAAGTCAGTGAAATCCTTGTATGACATTGGATAAATCTTCCCTTTAAGTGACAAACACACCACACAGACACTTGTATGTCGAAAAAACCACTAGTGATCGTGATCTAGACGAGCAACGGAAATTTGTTTTATAGCCGAAAACAAAGTTAAAGTGCCAATAGGATTGTGCGTTGTTTTTTGCACTTCCAAGTAGAATCGTACTGATCCTAGTCACAAAATCGGCATTAATCCATAAACTGGACCGAATTTGCGTCATAGAAAGTGGCCTTCATTCCCACCCCCCACTGAACACAATGTTTCTCAAGATGCGCAGAATTCTGGTAACTCAGCTTCACAATCAAAAACCGTATGGCAGATTTCTTGTTCGATATTTTTAGGTTTGAAGTTTTGTTTGTAGGATAAACACGAACGTCGTCCCGAATGAACTGGTTACAAATAGGTTATCGAAACTGTACTGGAAATGCCCGTGTAATTCACACTTCGTAGGATTGGAAAAAGTTGGGGAAAAACACTCGCATGATTAGAAAAAAATGGTTATCGAGCACACCCCTGAGTTGAACAACACGTTGAAGCAGTTCCCTGCTATTGTAGAAATAACATATATAAACTGGCTGAATTGACGAATAGCATTTCGTACTTTTTCCACTACGACGCGGAGGAAGTGGTGCTGAGTAGAACACGCACTCTTAGCTCCGAGTCCGAACATCATCGGAGAATATGTAATTGTCAGTGCGCCAATCGAAGCGCGCATTATCCTGCGACGAAAGAACGTTACACCATTTGGATTTAAATAGTTATGTACTCTCTTCAAACTAAAAAAGTATAGGTCAAAACCAATGATCGTCCTTTTAAAAGTCGGCAGTCCTGAGTTCTCAGTAATTCGGTTTGGTTTGTGCAAACGCTAACGGACATTCTAAATCATTTAAGCAAGTACAAAAAACCCCACAATAAATTCCTAAATCAAATTAGACATTCCTGGACATATTCAAAATGCATTGATCAGCTTTTCTGATGAATTTTCGAAAACCTATACGGGTAGGAAGCCTGTAGTAATTCCAATTTTAGAAAGGCAATTAAATTCAAGCAGCAAAACCCAGGATATCACACTAAATTCATATTTATAAGTTGATGCGAATGCAATATTTTTTTCGCTGAAAGCCTTCCGCCAATCCCTGTACAGTGTTTCGCTTAAGGTGTTGAAAACCACCCGGTAGTAACTGATTTCAACAGACACGCGTGGTACACGTTCCCTCTAAATACCAATGACCATGATGACGTTTTCGCAATGTGCACTTATATTCTATTAACCGCCGCAAACGGAACACTAGTCACAAATGACGTATCACCAACTGGTTATCAAAGCGTGGTTTTAAAATCGTCCTTTCCTGTGTGGTTATAGCTCAACTATCGATTTCGTTTCCATTGTATAATATTCACTCTGCACGAATAAATGAATATCCTCCTTGTATTTAAATTGGAATGATATTTTTGTGGAACGTTCTAATAAATTGCGGCTATTTAGACGAAAATGTTTCCGAGAACTGCCTTTATTGAGTACTCGTTGAATCATGTTTGATTAGTGCCTTGAGTGGTTGAAAAACAAATGCTTTATTTTTTTTAAATTTGAAATTTTGATTTTGTGAGATTTTATGATATTGACAATTTTCGGAATAAAGTAATTACTTCTAAGGATGTAAGATTTTATTTGGGTTATTGTAAACCATTAAAAATGATTTAACTATTATAAGTTCGCGGGTATTAGGTCTTATATATTATTATTTGCAAACAAGTTTCCCCGTACTCTAGAGGAGGAGCCAAATATCATAGGGGGCCTTATTTACAGAAAGACCTATCAGTTTGGGGGGGGGATTTGATAAATCATAAAAACGAAAAAATCATCAAAATCAGATTTTTTGATGGCCTGGAAGTAGTATTGGTATTCTAACTTACCCTGCAAGTGATACGCCCAAACGCCGCCGAATAAATACAAACTCGGTTATTCTTCATTAATTGTCCGAACGACACTTTCTACAACGCGTAATTGAATGGCGGTTTCACAAACTTTGAATATGCTATTAATTTCTTCCTTTTCACTCATTTTTAATCTGGCAAAAAAATACTTATGGAATTGTGGAGCTTTGTCCTTTCACACTTTAACATTTCCAGCAAAATTTCAAATATTTTTACCCTTTCGGGTGAATCACTGATATGGTCTTAAGGAGTTCGTTTACACTCCCACACAAAAAGGTTTGACACATTTGGTAGTTGTATGGACCCTCTACATCAAAGGTAGGTAGTACTCTCAAATTGTGGTATCCACTTTTTTCAATAGGGGGAAATTTAAGTTTTTTTTTTTTAATCAAATTTTTAAATGCCCCAATCCTGTTGAAATCCGGTATGCCATATTGCCCAATTAATCAAAGATTTCCAAAAATGTAGAGTTGTACCACTAAAACGCCATTGGTTTTTGAGTTCTAGGGTAAAATTGACAAAATCGACAAAAAGGAATGTCATCTCACTATTGTAACAGGGGGTCCACATTAAAGTTTACCCTTTATATTTTAAATCTTGCAATTCTTGCCTGAGGTGAAGAGGACTTAAAGTATAGTTTTTGATATGTTAATGTTTACCTACGGAGATAAGGGTCCAACGAAGGTCAACACCACTTGGACTTATGTTGCCCTATGACCTATTTTGTCCCATAACATGGTAACTATGCATTGCGATGTACAAAGCTATTCTATATTTTGACACATAAGCTATTGATGAACAACTTTCTTTCAATTTTACCAAAATTGGAGAAGAAACTTCTGATTTTGACCCCTGTACAAATAGAATTGACCTTTTTACATTTGGCCATTTTTACCCTTAAATCCCAAAGCATGGTTCATAGATGGTACAACTATACATTTGGAACCTTATGACTAGACGGCAATTATGACATCATTTCAACATGATTGGGGCATTTTACAAATTTGACCCCCTGTGTAAAACTTAAATTGACCCTATTGAAAAAGTTACACCACAAATTGAGAGTACTACCTACCAAGCATTGATGTAGCGGGGCCATTACTAACCCCCAAAGGTGTCAAACCTCCTTTTCTGTAGGAGGGGTGGTAAAACGATGATGTTTGAAACTGTGGTTCCGCTCCTCTCTGCACGTAAAATACCACTGTGCGATTATTAGTTTTACGCACCGCCCTGCACAATACGCAAAATATTAGCACTCATTGTGCAACCCCATCAGCCAAAAAACTGCTTTTATGTTATATAAGTTTTTGATGAAACTTTAGATTTCGAAACATCAACTTCCTCTTGGAATTAAAAAGATGGAGGAACATCGGAGATTGTAGACCAGCAGGTCAATGTTGCTTAGAACATTAAAACATTTGCGCAGGACTCTTGTGCAATTTCCATATGAACAGGGCCCATGGGTTGTTGTGTGTGTGCTATTTAATGTGTCTTCATTAAGTTCTTCTTAGTCACGACGCAAACCCACTCACATAAGTACGTCAATATCCTCCCATCTCAGTAGGCTCGAGGCTGGATAGCTATATAGATTGTGTATTAGATAAAAACTATATACTTGACGAATCGAACGTTTGCACGTTTTGAAAGGATTGAAATGTAACAATTGAGAGTGTTTGACTGGTTGAAGCACTTAGTAATTGAAAAAGGCGTTTTTTTCCGTCGTCAATCGATAGATGGCAGTGTGTTAACCAAAATACAACCACACACAGTGCTATACTGAATTACCACAGAGACAAAATGAGGTAGTCAACAATCTGAAACACGTGTAGCAAGTGAAGTTGTATCAATAAAAACGCAGGAATGGAAAACAAAAAAAAGCTCTGGCAAAAATATAAAGTATTAACCACCTTCTGGTAATCATGATGTTAACACTCTTTTAAAAGTACTTTCCTACTCTGAGTTGTTTTTATCCATCTCATTTCGACACTCCTGCACAGAGAAGGATTGTGAAATCACAGATATCTAATGAAAGGTTTGAAATTCAGTAGATGTGAGAGTCTCTCACAAAGGAGGACGGAGTTGTAGGATTGGGCTTAAATAAGTATTATTGAAATCATGAGGAAAAGCAGTGTAAATGTTTGAACTGTAAATTTTTAATATCTATGAAGTGGAAGAGAAAGTTTTAACATGAAATCATTGTGATCATAGATTTTCCATGAAAGTGTTGAAATGGACTTATGATCCACTTTAATGTCCTTTAACTCAAGGTGCATAATCATGTCCAAAACTTGATTCAATTCCACTGCAAGTTCCTAAGTTTATTTGATTTGATATCAGAAACTACCTTTGAATAGCTTTGAAACAACGATGAACTCCTGTTCTGGTGTAATTGTCTTCAATGCATACCTTACATTGTATATGCATAACTGGCCCTTGTGTTTAAGGTCCGTGCAATCGGACCAACCCGATTCAGAAGGCTTCACAAACTGTGTTACAGCTTTTTTAAACCAAAAATCCAAATTACAAGTTTTGTTTTTAAAAAAAGATGAATTATGGAACAAACAATTCTATCAAAATAAACACCATTGTTGCATTATTGTCTCAGAAAAACAATCGCTTTAAATCCTGCTTTTTATGCTACCTGCGTATTTACATTCGTTATCTCTACACACAAAATATGCGATCGCGGTGCAGAAAGAACAGGTTAGTCCCGTGCAAGTGGGCAATCCTACTGTACCAATGAACCACCTTACCAAGAAATAATAATAGAAATATCTAAATACTGTTCGTCCCTTAACTACCTTACATGCCAACTTTCCACTATCTTAAGACTTCCAAAGCACATCTTTCATTGAAATCTGATATCCATAACTTTTCTAAATATTCTACCCTGAGCTTCACCAACAGGAACATGATCAATTAAAGTCAATTGTCAAACAGAAAGACCTCATTTATTGATATCCTCAACGACACGTTTAACAATAGTGGTTTTAAACCTTCAATTGTACCCTCCTCCACTACCCATCTCCGCCTTGCCCTCCCTTTGTATGATGAGCCGTAACCTTAAAGAACTAGAACAGTGACACATTTGCTCCAAATGCATGAGCGGTTGTGGCATCCGATACGATATCCAATTCATGCAATGTTTAAAATAACATCTTGCTGCCCATCCTAACTTGATTTTGTTAAAGTGTCCTCATTTATGGGATTAAAAATATTATTTTATTTCCTGAGAAAAGATTCCTAACAGGAAGACCAATTAGTTCTCATCAAAGATAAAGGAAATTCCCGAGTGCTATGTTAGATGATGCAATGTGTTACATGCTTAGAAAACCTTTCTGGAAATCTCTGCTATTTGATGAGTCAGCAGAATCAGAATTTTGGGTAGTTTTTGTTGACCCACTACACGCAGATTCCATCATGTTCACTAGAATGCTTATATGTCTATTATAATGTCATTTAAATAATTGTATATAAAAAATTTGAAAAATAATATTTTTGACCCAAAATGGAAGTTCTTGACCAAATAACCCAAAACACATTTCTGCCAATTTGGGAATTCTACATCATGTCAAATGATGTCATGATATAATGTGTGTAGGGTATATTAAACTCCTAAATAAGCCTTTTGACATTCTAACTGCTCTCTGCTAAGGGTCTTTCCAGATTTTCCTGGTATGGTTGCAAGTTATGGATTACCATCATAGGCAATTTCCATTGATCAATCTTTCGTTTTTCATTGGACAAGTTGGAGGTTATATTATGACTATGCATTAATGCTGCTGTAATAGCCTATTTTTTTTAGGTATGGCTGCTTGCTTCTAGTGTATAAGGACACTGCGGCGGTTGGTAGTCTGAAAGGGAGACTAACTTTAGTACTGGGTTTAACCAGGATTAGTCACAGATGGACCTTTTTTTTCTTACAACAACTCTAGAAAGTGTTCTGTAACGGGCGAGAAATTCCTCTGGATGGGCTTTGTTCCAAACCCATCCATGAGGAATTTCTCACCGTATTTTTAAATTTTAAGGAAAAAGGTCCCCTCTTGTAGGACTAACCCTGGTTTAAACCCAGGTCTAAAAGTGTCCTCCCTTTCAGAAATACCAGCCTGCAAGTTTTAAAGATTGGCCAGTAGGTTTGATCTGCAGAGTGGTAGATCAGAGCAGTATCACTACCAGGATTTATAATTAGTCTGCTCCCACGTGGAGTAAAAGCTCAGGTGTCTCAGAAAGAACGTTACCTCCAGAAATGGCCATTTTTGTAACTTAATAAATTCTTATCCTGTTTTAGCTTTATATTATTAAAATAGGTACTTTTTTTAACATAGGTATTGTGAAAACAAGAAAGAAACGGGAAAAAATAAACCAAACATGACTAGTTTCCCTAAAATGGTGCAAACCTTACTTTGTCCACGGCTATCATTAGCAGAGGAAACCATAGATGCAAATATCCCCAACATAAAAAATGGTTTAAGACCCCTCCTCCTGGCCATACTACTCTCAAATTCGAGGTCCATTGCTAGTTCTAGACTGAGTTTATTGTTCAGTTCTCTAGCCCTGCAACCATTATTTACGGCTGGATTGTCCTGTTCTTTTACGACCATATCTCTCTCGCTGCACCTTTTAGGTCTTGCCATTATCCAGATTTTTTTTCTCTTCCCTTTTTTTTGAAGTTTGCCATCTTACTGGGAACCCTCTTTTAGGGAACACGTTAACAAACAACTCCACAAAAACCAAGACGAGAACGGTGGTCAACGCTAATTCAACCCAAGACCAGTTCAGTAGAATATGCCATATTGTAGGAGTCACGGGTCACGCCCGACTGCCATTATTTGAAAAGTGCTCTTTCACCCCATTCATTTGCATTATGAATTAAGACGGGTGAATGGATTTAGGCACTTCATTCTGAAGAACAAATTAATGCTTTTTAGCCATTACTGTGACAAATTAATTATAGCTGAGGACTACGTGGTGCCCAAATTCAATAAGAATTACAATGTACACGTTTCTCTGCTATTGCTAGCCGTGGACAAAGTAGGTTTTTTTTTTTAACATTTTTAGGGAAATATTCATTGTTTAGTTTTTTTTCAACGTTTTCTTTTTTTTTTTAATTTTTTAGTTGTGTTTTTTACTTTTGTTATAATATAAAGCTAAAACAAAGATAAGAATTGATGAAGTAAGCAAAATGGCCGTTTCTGGAGGTTAACGTTCTTTCGGAGACACCCTGTATCTGCGTTGTCTTTGAGGAAAATAACTGGCCTTCAGTGTTGGAATCAAAAATGATTTCAATTTGGTGTTCTGTAATTGAACATCTCGACAAAGCCGGAATATGTTGGAGATTTGTACAACCTGCAAACTGTATACTTGTAAAGTTTTTGTGTCGCGAGGACTTATGGAAGACCGTTCGTCTTTGATCTGCTGGACAAGTTTCTTTAGAATCGCCCCTGAAAAGGAATTAATATCTGAAGAGATGTCCTCGGATTTGCTTATCCTGAAAGATTTAAATGCGCAAGACACCTTTTTGAAATATTTACAGTGAGGACATATCAACGTTGTTTATTTTATATTCTGGACATAAATCTGGAATAAATAATTGGTATCCAAACGGCCACATTTTCTTTATCTGTTTGATTATTATACAGTTTGTTATTCTACAAATTATATCGACTTCTTTTTTCCCCCCCTTTACTGTATCGAATTTTTGTTTTTCATTATTTTGTTTTACTGGGAGAAATATGCATTCAGTACAATTGTTCTCCAATAAATAGGAGATGTCGAATTTCTGTAAAACAATGTTGAGATATATCTAGAAAACCACCCTGGGCTGGGACGATTCATTCTATGTGCGTTTATCGGCTTTAGAGCTGTTTTTCCATGGTGACAACAATTAAATAATATGTGAAATTCCCAAATTAGGTGGCAATTCGTGATCCTAGCACATTTATTTTTGTTTGCGATTCATTAGATATCCTCAAAAAAAGTTATTTCCAAATTTCAGTTGATTCTGGTGTTGCGTTTTCATGTTGGTGAGTGAATAGTTGTATCGCGCTGCCCCATAAACCACACCGTGTTTGTAAGTGTATGTCCGACAGAAAATACAAAATTACGAACTTTCGTCTATACTCCATTCTCTCCCTCCGTGCAGTGACCTGTCCCAGCGCGAGATTGATGGTCGCACCAGTAATCTCGCGCGCTGGTTTAAAGCGACGGCGTTGTAACGGCGCGAGAACAAAGACGGCATATCTTGACGCGTGCCGAAAGACTCGTCAAAGTTATGACATCACTGCACGGGGGAAGAGAAATGGCTATAGAGCAGATCGGATTTGCTCGTCGATTTGCTTCGATTTAGGCAGGTATAAACTATACTTGTGGCCAACAGTTGAGATGATATAAAAATCTTAATTTCTTTGAGGTAACTTGGGGGACGAGGCGTGGATTCACGAAATGCCTTTAACATTATCATAATAGAATTATACAAGGGGGGGGGTGTAATATATAGTATTATATATAATATATATATATATATATATATACTCTATATCTATATATATATATAATTCGATAAAAATTAAACAGTATTATTACGGTGACTATCTTTGGAATTAGATTTCTCAATCCCATTACAGGAGAAGCGTAAAATATTACAAAGTATAGACCTCTTGAAAGGCAACGCGTTTACTCTGATTTCACGTATAACCCTCACTTACGATCATGGGGTACCCGATCCTCAGACAGATGCTAATTACATCCGTCGGAAGATCGGTACCCAGTGGTCGTAAGTGAGGGTATACGTGAAACTCAGAGTAACTGTTGCCTTTCCAGAGGTCTATACTTTGTAATTTATATATAACGTTGTGACTTTTCATAATCCTTCCATCTCTGAAGATTTATTAAAAGAAACTCGTCTTTGCCATCCACCTATGACCACATTTCAGATGATGAAAATTGAAATCATTTCAATTCAAGAAATCCATGCCTTTAACACGGATGCATGGCAAGCAGACAAACCCGATTTTGTTTGACGTCACAATGGGAAGTTATGATGGCGCGGAAACATTGAATGATCAAAAAAAAAAAAGGCCTATACTTCTCTCCTCAATTAAACAATCTCGATATCAACGTTGGACTTTACAGGGACGATGGCCTCGCCTACTCCATAAACACCACGACAGACTGAACTAATCAAAAAGGAAATATTCTCCATATTTGCTAAACTAATCTTCAAGTCAATTGGAAGCTAACAAGAAAGTTGTTGACTTCTCGTATTTCTCTAGACCTAATATCCGGATCCTACAAGCCGTAACATGAAACCGAACAATAATACCTCTATATGTTCACAAAGAGAGCAATCATCCCCATCGAATCTGAGGAAGTTCCGAGAGTAATAACAAAGACTCTCTAACATTTCTCAACTGAGACATATTCAATCATGCATCACCGCCATACCAGGGGCCCCCGGAGGCGGCCCTCCATAAGAGTTGATATGATTACAAACGCAAGTATAACCCTCAAGAACAACCAAAACAAGAAAACTCCAACAGAAAACGGACAAGGAATAACTTTGGTTGCAATCCCCCCTCAGTCCAAAATGTCCAACCACACGGTAGAAAGTCCTTTCCTTCTGGACAAATGTTTCCCTCACGACCATATACTCCATAAATTGCTAAACAGAAATACGATAAAAATAAGTTACTCTTGTATGCCGAACATAGGCAATATTATATCAACGCATAATGATCCTATCATCACCAAATCTGCTGCTCCAAAACCAAATGATATTCAAGCAATTGCAACTGCCGTGTTAAACACGAGTGTCCTCTTGAAAAGGAATGTCTCACTAGAGGCATAATTTACCAAGCCACTGAGCCAAGACAGGACAACAAACTGTTTGAAGAAAACTTAATCGGACTCATCACAAGCAAACAGCTTAGTCGCGATATGCAGACATCTTCAATCTTCAAACATAAACAACATAGAAACTCCGACAACTCTTAGTGAATATATCTGGAAATTAAAGGACAACAAATGTACCTTATTCTATACAGTGTAAAATTGTAAGCAAGGGAAACCGTACTCCACTTCGGCAAAAATGCAACCTGTTCACAGAAGAGAAATATTTCATCATTTTCAACCCTAATTGTCTCCTTAAACATAAGAAACGAACTTGTGAGTGCTTGTCGCCATAGACGG